>BDUI01014221.1:0-12918 GCA_002335545.1 Apodemus speciosus | reverse complement strand
GTTTTTTTTAAACTCTGATTACTAAGGCTCCACCCAGCAGTTGACTGAGACACCCACAGCCAACCAGTGGGAGGAACTTGGGGACTCACATGGAAGAACAGGAAGAAGGACTGTGGCCTCTAAGGAAGGAGAAACTCTATAGGGAAACCAACAGAATCAAATAAACTGGACCCTTGGGGATTCCAGAGACTGAACCACCAACCAAAGAGTGTACACAGGTTGGACCTAGCCCTCCTTGCATAAATGTAGCAAATGTACAGATTGGTCTTCATATGGGTCCCATACAATGGGAGCAGGGACTCTCCAAAAAGCTGTTGCCTGTACGTTGGATATGTTCTTCTAGATCTGCTCCCTTGTAAGGACTCAGAGAACTTGTGCATAGCTTCACAGAGACTTGAAGTGATGGTGTGATTGATACTCATGGGGGAAAAGAAGGGAAGTGGGAATGTAGGAAGGATTGTGGTAGTCGGTGACCAGAAGGGGTTCTATAGGCAGAATGTAARGTGAAAAGTAAAATAACAATAAAGATAATAATAATAGTTATTATTATTATTTTAAAAGAATAAAAATAATAGAATAAGAATCCAGGCATACTGAATTTTACAAACTTAAGGAGATATAGGAAAGAGAATATTGTGAGCACTATCCTCTTTGCCAGTACAGTGTTAATCTACATGTTCCTGTTGTTATCATATTTAATATTCGCAAAAATSTAATGGTAGATTCCATAATGCCTTTTATAAAGATACCGAGATTCATAGGAGGGAGATGAATGCACATACCACTAGTGGGTGGGGTTTGAAACCAGTCCTATCTGACTTTATGGAGATAATCATTCCTACAGAGTTCACGTACAGTGTTATGTCTCGGAACCAGGTAGCAACTGGTAAACCTGCAGACAAAATATATGCCAGCAGATACCATTAATATTATACTATGAACATATTTTAGATTATAAAAATCATTTGACTAAAAGTAACTTTTCAAAGATATTTGTGGTGGGTGAAGAAACAGGACAATTACTAATTTTGGCTTGTGTGATTCCCTTTCTTTTCAGTGTGGACATAAGAATGAAGGCATTTGTGATGAAAATATGTCAAGGATGGTTGTATAGGYAGATGAATGAATCTAAAAGGCTGAATTAAACTGATTAGATATTCATCTTACAGAGTAGGGAGACAATAATGGTTTATTAGTTGGCTAAGACTTCTGAATAGACTACCACAAGCCCGATCTCAGCAGAGCCACCAACCAGGCAGCATGTGCCAGCAGATATGAGGCCCCTGGCACAGATGAAGCAGAGGGCTAGATGGTCTAGCCTCAGTGAGAGAAGATTCACCCGAACCATGAGAGACTTGAGGCACCAGGGAGCAAGGAGGTCTGGTGGGGTGTGGTTGGGGTTTGGTGACATCATCTTGGAGACAGGGTTGGGGGAGGGTTATGGGATGAGAAACAGTCAGAGGGTAGACCAGGGGGTATGTAAAGACTGGACTTTAATAAAAGATTAAAGAATTTTTAACAAAAAGAAGTTGTCTACTTAAAAGAATGTCAGAAAGGATAACCTCTAGATCTCTCTCATTGGTGACAAGTGGCATTCTCTTTTGGTTTGTTTTCAAATTGCATTACCCTATGATGAWTCTAGTGATGTTATGAAAATAAGCAGCCATCGAATTTATTATGTCCTGTATTAGTATACTTCTATTAMTACAAAATAAGAATACATRGTYTCTCATTTCAACTCTAGATCCTAATCTGGTTTAARATACAGTTTTAATTTTGTTTATGTGCTGTTCTTTTTGTCTTTTTATTTTTCCTTTTGTAACCCCCCAAGAACAGCTACTGAGATGTACAATAGCTGTTTCAAGAGAAAAATTATTGTTCACTATTGTAAGCATTTTTTTAGATCAATTCCTGCCTACAGTTGTAACTTGGGAGGCTGAGGGGAAATGAAGAAATGAAGAATGGGAGAACCAAAGACCTCCAAATGCTACACTGAAAATAAAGATCAGCATCCAGTTTAATTTGTCAACCAACAGGCAGACAGAAATTAGATGTTTCACATTTTTGTAATGGGTTGTCCTTCCCTTACTTATTACACTATAAAGTGGGCCATTAGTATGGCGCCATTGTTGCCTTAATGACAGTGCCTAAATATGTGAACAGCAAGCCTGTCATCTCACAGTAAGAGGTGAAGACTCTATCCTTCCATATATTTTGTTAGTGAACAAAAATTGATTTTCAAAAGCTACCATGGCTTTTGTTGCTTCTCTTGTTTGGGGCCTGAAATTGGTTTTCTGGAGTAAACGGGGCTGAAATATTACATGTACTGAACAAATGGAACAAGGTGGTATTCACTAGAATATCTTTAAAGTGGGAGAAAGACAAAGTTTTTTGTAGAGAATACTGGAATGATAATATGGCAGCCATTTTATTTGGACTATCAGGTCACTGAATTCTAAAGATTCAGGATGACTGGTTGGATGTTGGTCATAGACAATTTAATTAAGGAAATGAAATGCATTTAGTAAATGCAAATAGACCATACAGCACATTTCATAGTAGCATCTAATATGCTATGGTTACTTAATAAAATGCACAGAATTATGTTTGACAGATAAATTATTCATCAAATTGATGGGGAGACATTGACACACACAAGTATAGCTGATTAATTTAGAGAAAACTTTTCAATAATATTGTCACTTTTTATTAAAGGCAATATCTGTGAGTACAGTTGCTTTATACTAAAGTAATCAAAATACTGTATACTCAGCCAAAATCAGAAGCAGCATTCTATAAAACTCTGTGGACAAAAGAATATTCATTGCTTTAGTCAGTAAGAAGGCTTTTCTACACTTABGGGTACTGTTATTTAGTTACTATGGGGGTCAAATCAGAAACAGCCAAACATTCTGACATTTCAAACATTCAAATGTTTCATTCTGRGGTCCCTCAGAATGAAAGCCCTATTGATGTTCCTAGTGCCCTTTTCACATATCTAATCTTCATTTTCTGGCATGTTGGGCACTATGCCACAAGATTATGATAGGTAATGACAATGTTCTCTTCAGTGTAAGATATGATTACAATAATCATGATGTCCAGTGAATTACTGTCCTAACATCCATGTCCTTGCATGGGAGACTTCAGTGTGGCTTAGGACTGATACAGAATTATAGAAATGACAGTGCGCTACTATACAGGTGAAGTTGTTAAGGAAATCATAGCTTCTGCATTGGTTACTCGCTTTGATTACTGTCTGGGAAGGACCTCAGTCACTATGAGCACCAATGTTCTAGTAGACTTATTGAGAAATTCTCTTTAGAGTAAAGGCCTCCCATCCACAATTTGCAACAGATGACTGGCCATAGTAAGAAACTGCTCTCATAGTTGTCTTTAGTGAATGATGACTCAAAAATCAGTCAAGGTTGATAGAAAAAAATATGCAYCCTTATGTTGCACAAAAACAATGAAATAGTACTATGGGAGYATTTTTGAAGGGAGTGTAAAGGTTAGTTTTTAATATTAACTTGATTACAGTGTAGAGTCACCTAGGAAGTTAGAATCTTAATGGAGAAATTACCCAAATCACATTGTCTTGATRAAGCTGTATTGGGTTCATCTAGCATGGAAAATCCCATCAGTCCTTGAGAGTTCTTACAAAGATAAATTCATGGAGCATCCACACATACGTATAAACTGTCCATTCTTGTGACAGATTACTTTGGTTGGTGATTAATGAGAGATGTCTCAATTCACTCAGGGAAGCACCACTCTTAGGCAGGCGGGCTTGCACTCTCTAAGGAATATACTTGAACATGAGCCACATAGCAATCCTATAAGCAATATTCTTCCATGTGCTCTTCTTCAAGCAGTTGCTTAAGTTCCTATCTCAAGTTCTCTCAGTGATGGAATATGACCTGGAAGTGGAAGCCAAATAAACACTTTTCTCCCCTAAATTGCTTTTTGTCAAAGTGTTTATTACAGACAAAAAGGGMAACCACATCAGAATAGGTGGTCGTAGATAACTAATGCATTAATATACTCTAACACTGAAATCCACAGCATTTCTCATCTAYGAAATATGAAATATAAACTCATTTCTTAATGCATGTGTGTGTGGTCCATGTGTTTATCTCTCTTAGAACAGTCTAGGAGGGAATGGTTGTTCCACACTAGTTAGATCCAGGCTAAGCTCATAAATATTTTGTTATCTCCTGCTAGTCAAAGAAAATGAATTCAATGTTGAGCTGTTGGCTAAACATAACTGAAAAGACAATACAAATGTAACCTTGTAATAGGTCAAAGATGCTACCTTTTACGTGGCTGAGGGAACAATTGTTTAGTCATTTGATCCTGTGAGTGTATAAATGCCTGCTGGGAAGACAAAGACCTGAGAAAGAAGCTCACCAGATGAACAGCAGTTCTTTTCCTGGCAACAATTGGAAACACCCCTTCTTTCACTAGTAATTAATTTCCCTTTCCCCACTGGAGAGACCAATGTGTTGCAAGGAATATTGACACAATTAATGCAATTTAAACTTCTTACAGACTTGCATTTTTATCACTCACACACACATACACACACACACACACACACACACACACAAACACACACACACACAAGCTAAGGAATAAGGAAAGAATTGTAGGGCCCCTAAGGAAATATTGTCTACAATTTACAAGTAGAATCCATGTAGCCTACTAGTAAAGAGACATAGCCATTCTTTTTACCACCTGTGTGGAAGCCCTGAGGCAGTTCATCTTTAAAGAAGGTAGGAGACCGAGCTTCTGTTTCTTGGAAATGATTAGGCTACATTTCTCTTGCCTCCACCTACATTTGTTGGGATTTCTTTCCCTGGTCAAAAACTATGAAGTTTACAGTAGTATAAAAGTAAAAAGAAGAGAATTACTTCAAACTCTGGAATTTAAAGTCACAGAAAAGGGAAAGATAAAAAAAATGACTGTAAGACTAAAAGAGAGCAGTGATGTTAACTTTAAAAGTAGACATCATAAGAAATCATCAAGTAAATATCAAACAATAAAAAAGACAAACATTTTTAAAAATGATAACTCTACAATGAATGGCCCCCTTCCCCAAGCCCTCCTTGTGCTTCTAAATATGAGATGATAGTAATTCTTTCCTCTGGATGATCTAGAAATCACACTTGACCCTCTTTYCTGCCATACCACATATCCAATAGGCAAGGGATCTCACTGTCTCTATCTCCCTTTGGTATGCTCTATAATCCAATCATTTTTACTCCCTTCCACTGCTACCAATTTGGACTGAATAATTATTGCCTGGCCTAGATTGCTGTACTGCTCTACAAATCTGTTTTCTGCCCTTTAGCTTCACTGTGTGTGGTCTATTCTAAATACAAACCTTATGCTTTGACCTCCAAAACTTACCCTAATTACTTAGCATAAAATTAAGCCAGAATCTGTAATTCTTGGCTTCTCAGTTATCACCGAATCTCAGCATTATGTCCTCTCTTTGTTTTTCTCTGGAGCATGGATAATCCTAGTCTCTTCCTCCAGGAGACTTGATGCATGATGATATCCTCCTGAACCTATACTCAGGAATAACTTTCACTCACTATCATGAGAAGGCCATTGCCTTTTCCCTTCCAATTTTGGCACAAACATTAGCAATTTCTATTAATGATTAACTTTAGTACTCTTTCAACTACCTCCTCTACTTTACATAAGTTTTTATATCAATATAGCACACTGCTCTGAAATGTCCAGCATGTGCCTGCAAAGACACATCTCAGTGGTCCTGAACATATCACTACTGTGTCAATGATTTTCTCAGGGCTGCCATAAGAAATCCTAAACCCATGGCTCCAAATAGTATATATTTTCCTACATCATAATTCTACAGGTAACAGTGTGTTAGAGTGACTGTCCTTTCTCTGCAGTCTGCAACACAGATCTCTTGCTTACCTTCTGACTATGGTAGTTGAGAAAAGTCCTCGATACTCCTTGGCTTTCAGTTGCTTAATTCTCAAATGTGTTCCTTTCCCATTGCATTCTGCTTGGTGTCTTTGCTTCTTCTATTAGGTCACTAGTCATATGAAACCCATGGTCCAAACTACTTTACCAAGATRTAGTCTTGATATGACAGATGTATTATATTAACTAATGACCCAGTGTTCAGGTGACATCATATTCTTATGCTTTGGCAACTAGAACTTTGTTTAGGGGAAGAACAAAATGTTCCTAAAATATTTTTAATGAAATAAGACACAAACATGGTACATGTTCATAAAAATGTATTGTTTTTCTGGGAATACTGTATAGAAGAGACAGTTTTTTAGTTAAAGCAGATCTGAAAGGACAGGCAGGCAGTAAGATGGACCTCACTGTCCTTAATGTTCCTTTTGTTGGTCACTTTACACACAAGATATTGTGTCAATAAATATTACAAAGTTATAATATGATTTTTATATTAAAATGTGATTCTTAAAATGCATAAATCAATAAATATTGACCATAGACAGTTCAATATTGAATGTGGTTTTTCAAAGTCTTGCAGTTTACCTTATCCTCTCTGTTTTAAGGATATCACAAGGGTCACTGTCTCAGTAAATTAGAGGGCATCAATGCAATTTAATATTGGTGAAAGAAAGCTTCAGCCTGTTATCATAAATGAGACAGCGACTGCTACATTTTTATTTTGCMAACATATGCTTTGCTCTAATTTCCTTATTGAGCAGCCTTATTTCTAAATGTCGTGATGTTCTAACTCCTCGTATTTTTAATAATAAATTATAAGTACATTGTAAATAAGCAAATAATGGGATAGTTATTCTGCTCCAGAGCTCACCACAGTTTTCCAACTTCTTACTGTTTACTTCCTACTCAGAAGCAGATCTGAAAGGACAGGCCTGCAGTGAGATGGACCCTCAGAATATACATTTATAATCAAAAGCACAAATGTGCAATCATCTATGATCAGAAGCACCAATGATGCACAATTTAAACAAATAAAATCTCAATTAGGATCGGGGAAACATTATTTTCTAGATAAACCAATCCCTCACACAAATGTACACTCGTACCCATGAGAACATCTACACACCTTTGCACACCCATTTATTTACATGCAAAAACATTATAAGAAGCTAAATGTTAATAAAGAGAGATGCTTTACCTGCACATTCTGATACTGACGAGTTGTGTACAACTGGTGCCCCTTTAGATGGTTTAAGCAGCAATACATAATTTTTAGTGGCTCGGCTATAATCTTAATGTGCTTTCTTTCCATGGACATCAATTCACATTATAATAAAAAAAATTGTTCCTAGTGGAGAGGACTTGTTAAAAATCCATCAGAGATGCACAAATGACAACAACAGTTGTACTTTTATTTAACTGGGTATATTCTTCATTTACATTTTAAACGTTGTCCCTTTTCCTGGTTCCCCCCTCTCTCGAAAATCCCATAAGCCATCTACCCTTCCCCAATCAACCCTCCCCCACTTCCCTGTCCTGGTATTCTGCTACACTACAGCATCAAGTCTTTCCAGGACCAAGGGCCTCTCCTCCCTTTGGTGTCTAATAAGACCATCCTCTGCTGCCGATGTGTCTGGAGCCATGGGTAACTCCATGTTTACTCTTTGAATGATGGTTTTGCCCCTTGGGAGCTCTGGGAGTACTGGGTAACTCATATTGTTGTTCCTCCTATGTCACTGCAAACCCCTTCAGCTCCTTGGYTCCTTTCTCTAGCTCCCCCATTGGGGACCCTGTGCTCAGTTCAGTGACTGGCTGAGAATGTCCCCCTCTGTATTTGTCATGCACTAGGAGAGCCTCCCAGGTGACAGCTATATCCTGTTCTGGTCAGCCAGCACTTGTGGGCATCCACAATAGTGTCNAGTTGTACTTTTATTTAACTGGGTATATTCTTCATTTACATTTTAAACGTTGTCCCTTTTCCTGGTTCCCCCCTCTCTCGAAAATCCCATAAGCCATCTACCCTTCCCCAATCAACCCTCCCCCACTTCCCTGTCCTGGTATTCTGCTACACTACAGCATCAAGTCTTTCCAGGACCAAGGGCCTCTCCTCCCTTTGGTGTCTAATAAGACCATCCTCTGCTGCCGATGTGTCTGGAGCCATGGGTAACTCCATGTTTACTCTTTGAATGATGGTTTTGCCCCTTGGGAGCTCTGGGAGTACTGGGTAACTCATATTGTTGTTCCTCCTATGTCACTGCAAACCCCTTCAGCTCCTTGGYTCCTTTCTCTAGCTCCCCCATTGGGGACCCTGTGCTCAGTTCAGTGACTGGCTGAGAATGTCCCCCTCTGTATTTGTCATGCACTAGGAGAGCCTCCCAGGTGACAGCTATATCCTGTTCTGGTCAGCCAGCACTTGTGGGCATCCACAATAGTGTCYGGGTTTTGTAACTGTATATAGGATGCATCCCTGGGTGGGGTAGTCTCTGGATGGTCTTTCCCTCAGACTCTGCTCAACCTTTTGTCTCTGTATCTCCTTCTGTGGGTATTTTCCCCTTTCTACAAAGGACCCAAAGATCCATACTTTGTCCTTCCTCCTTCTTGGGCATCATTTAATATGTGAATTGTGTCTTGGGTATTCCAAGCTGACTCAAACCCCATTTAAGTGATGCAAGAATATTAAATAGGTACTTGAGTATTACAAAAATACATGAAGGTAACAAAAAATGCAAAAAAAAAAAAAAAAGAAACCTTAAGACATATTTACCTAGGAGGTATGAAAACTGGAGAAACGAGGGACAGCAGCCATCTTGCTCAAGAGCTAACTCACGAGAGACCCTATTATTAATGTAATGTCTTTAATGACTATTAATAACTAATTAATTTTAATCATTCTCTTCTCATGGTTTTGCAGGCTGCTATTTACCTTTTTATATGTGTTTATAATTCTATGTTGTCATTGAATTTAGGTGTTTGCTTCTTCTACCATTCTCTGAGTTCCTTAATGGTCCTAGGATCTATTTTAGTTATTTATGTTCATCTACCAGTAACTATAAAGCCCAGCATAGAGTTTGGGCTCTGTGCCTGCATGTGGAATAACTGTTTAACCCTCAAAATATATCTTCACCCTTATTCCTAGAGTACCACTTGTTAAACTCTGATAAGTTTGTCTCCATCATATCAACACATCAACACTTAATGCTTGGATACTCATTCCCAAAATCACAAATTAAGAAAGGTAACACATTCCAAATTATAAAATGTATGAGATAAAAATCATTATCCATGTGACATAGTTTAATGTATAAAGAGATTTAATCTTTTCCAATATTAGTGCTTGATTTGGGAAGTATTAAACAGAGTGGTACTGCTGATGTCAAGCATGTAGGAAATTGCTAATGAGTATTCATTATTTACCTGTGCTTTGAACATCCTAGTTGTTGCCTCTATCACATTTCGCACAGGATATGTAATCAGACAGTCCAAATTCTAATTGCTGCTTTGCTTATTAATTCTGTCTGGATTTAATGAAATCATTAACACCTTTTGATCACAGGAGAATAAAAGTTACAACCTGAAATAACCTCATCTGGAATTACACAAATGCAAAGAAGAGACTTGCTTTGTTGATTGCATTTATCAATACATTAATTTACTAGTAAACTGTATTTCTTTCACACCTATCTCATCAGCAATTTAGTACTTCCTTACTATGAACCAGGACTTCATCTATTTGAAAGGTATAAAATGTAGTTTTTKACTTCAAGTTGTACAATTGCAGGCAGCATGCAGAATGCGATTAAAAACAGAGACACTGGAGAAAAAATGAAAAATCTAATAATACAAGGTTTTCAATCTTTAAAAAGTTGAAAACAATTAGTTTTTAAAACCATTGACCGGAATGATTAATTTTTAAAGTCACTGACTAGAATTAAATTTGTAAGATGGATTTGCAATTTGGATCTGATACTGAGTATTTGAATTAGTGTCACCTTGAATTGGTAGTTTAACTGTCTGAGTCACTGTGTTTTTATCTGGGCAGTGACATGAAAACAGATGTTTTTATTAAATGGGGTGATGCAAAGTGCATAGTGTCCAGCATATAATGGGGAGTGGGGTGGAAAGCATGTATCTGGTACTCTAGGGGCAGGCATGCCTGTGCATGTTAAGAACTATTTTTGGAAATCCAGCATAGACATAGGTAATAGGGATCAGAAAGTGATTTTCAAAAAAAGTTTTTAAGAGAGAGAAGATGAAACAGACCAGTAAGTAAAAACTAGGGTAATCACTAAAGCTATTATGGAGGGTGCTTTCTTCTTCCAAACAGCCCTCAAAGCCTCTTGAAGTGAAGTGGGTTTTTAAAGAATATAATTTTGGACACTGACCACTTTGAAAAAGCCCACTTCTTCAATCTATGCCTTTCTGTTTATCCTTTCTCCCTGCCTAAAATTCAATATTATTTTCAAGTTATCCTTGCACTTAAAACGTACTTCTGTTGAATAAAAGCAATATATGTAACCATCAGGAATTTCTGCATTTTGTGCTTTTTAAAACATTATTATTATTGAGAAGTGTGTGTGTGTGTGTGTGTGTGTGTGTGTGTGTGTGTCTGTGTGTAGAGAAAGAGAGTGAGAGAGANTAATGGGGAGTGGGGTGGAAAGCATGTATCTGGTACTCTAGGGGCAGGCATGCCTGTGCATGTTAAGAACTATTTTTGGAAATCCAGCATAGACATAGGTAATAGGGATCAGAAAGTGATTTTCAAAAAAAGTTTTTAAGAGAGAGAAGATGAAACAGACCAGTAAGTAAAAACTAGGGTAATCACTAAAGCTATTATGGAGGGTGCTTTCTTCTTCCAAACAGCCCTCAAAGCCTCTTGAAGTGAAGTGGGTTTTTAAAGAATATAATTTTGGACACTGACCACTTTGAAAAAGCCCACTTCTTCAATCTATGCCTTTCTGTTTATCCTTTCTCCCTGCCTAAAATTCAATATTATTTTCAAGTTATCCTTGCACTTAAAACGTACTTCTGTTGAATAAAAGCAATATATGTAACCATCAGGAATTTCTGCATTTTGTGCTTTTTAAAACATTATTATTATTGAGAAGTGTGTGTGTGTGTGTGTGTGTGTGTGTGTGTGTGTGTCTGTGTGTAGAGAAAGAGAGTGAGAGAGAGAGAGTTTTCAGTCTTACATGTGTTGAGCCTATTATTCTCATATCTTACCTGAATAGAATAAAATAAATAGATAATAGATAGGTAGGTATGTAGATAGATAGATAGATAGATAGATAGATAGATAGATAGATAGATAGATAGACAGATAGATAGATACGTTAACAATGAATAGTTACAAATATATGCCACTTTAACAAATATAACCATGGATTTTAAACAGTCCTAACCCACCTCTTAAATTGTTTTAAATTCATGCAGAAAAAATAGGAAAGGTCATTTCTCTTCTTTAGTTTCTAGATCTGTTTCCTGTCTAATAGTCAACTGTGTATGACTTAGGGCTGAGAATCGGGGCACTGTTGCTTAATCCTTCCATCCTTTGAGGGCAGCTTCAAATCTTTGCTGTCTGTGCTTGTGGGTCCTTCCACATTGTTCTCACAGCTCTATGCCATGTTGCTCAGTATTGTTCTAGGATGCTTACTCTACTGCTTCAACAAGTGACCCTTTCCTCTCTCTAGCTTTAAAAAGCCACAACCTCTAGAGAGAAATATTGAGAGTAGCAAAATGAACCTGAAACATAGGCACATGTATACACCTCATTCTAAAGTTAGCCGTGGAACAAGTAGCTAACTGGGAATATTGAGAATTATGGGAAACAATGTTGAAAATTGTGTTTCCATGAGGTATCCTTGGTCAATCTTAATATAGAAATCATCATCTAACCGAACAATATATTTCTGCAATTCCAGGTGAGAGTGYTGCRGCTTCTGAATAAACACTTGCTATCTCCAGGTTGATCTCCAGTTGCATCTGACCATCAAAGGAAGTATTTTTAGAAAACATTTCCATCTTCTTTCTTTTATCCAACAAAACGTGTAAACGATTTTCATAACACACTGTAAGATCCAAGTTGAATACATCAGGATCAGATTCTATTGAGCACAGAGGTCTGAAGCTGGCCCACAAGAGTAGCACTGGATAAATGAAATTGGTGTTTCACTTTCTACCTATCGCACAAGCAGTGAAAAATAATAGAATGTCTTTAAAAAGACATACTCCACCCCCAAACTCACATACACATAAGGCAGTAAAAAGAACATGTCTAAAAACAATCTAAAAGAATCCCTATTCATTTTATAGGCAATTAGTACCCCTCAAAGACTTGGAGGTTAAAGAATCTGGTCTCAACTGTAATTGCTGGCCAGTTCCTTGTTCATCATCACTGTCTTTATATAGCAGAAATTCTTGGCTTACCATGAGCCCAGTACTACCGGTCTCTTTCTGTCTATCATTGTCAACTAGCTAGCAAAGGCCAGGTAACAGCTTGTGAACAGGGTATGTATAATTAAAGACCCGTAGTTGCTCATCTTTCAGAAGATTTACTAAAATAGTCCTCATTTTATCTCTGGGGTAAATAAGATACTATATCAATTCTCCATGCTTCAGTAAACCTTTATCAACCTATTTTCTGATTCTACCTCAATTAAAAATAAGTTTTTAAATGTATGCATTCATTTTTTCTAGTATACACCATGTTTCCAGTATACTACAAAAAAGGCAGCGCTTTCCTGTTTTTCAAAATATGAACTAAGACGATTATTTAAGTTAGTATGAAAACTTGCTAGGAAAGCAAGGGAGTATTCTAATATATGTTAACATTTTGGCAAGTAGGTCATTGCATTCAGATACATAGGAAGATGTATATGTAGTAGTTTAAAGAAGATTAGAGACTTTTCATGAAATTAATGAATGTTGCATTGTCTATTTTTTAAAGCTGCTACCAACATC
>BDUI01014220.1:0-26949 GCA_002335545.1 Apodemus speciosus | reverse complement strand
CACTGAGCCTGCTGCTCACAGATTTGCCAGAATGGCTGGGCAGCAAGCCTCAGGGATTGATAAGGCTCTGCCTCCCTGACAGTGGAATCGGAGGCACAGGCCACTGTGCTTCTCTCACATATGAGTCCGGGGAACTGAAGTCAGGTCTTGATGATTTCACAGCAAGCACATAAGCAACAGAGTCATCTCCGGAAGCCTGGATTGGAGTATTTGGAGAGAGAGATGTTATCTAATAATCAGAGTGTGCCGGGAACGCTCTGACGCCGGACCTGCCACACCAACCCCAGTAGAATCTATGTGACAAGTTCCACAGACTGAGGTGAAACCTTCAAAAGATGGAGGTCTCCTGGACCGGCTGTGGGATTCTCGTCCAGAAGAACATATTGAGCCGCAGTTCTCATGGCAATTTATCTGTTTTGTTTTCCTTCATTCCTTTTCTTACTTACATGTTCCTGGTAGCCTAGACCAAGATCTTAAGCGAGAATAATGGGTAAGAAACCATCCCTTGAGATGGGGTCACTAACATGACCTTATCTCTGGGTAAACCAACACTTTACTTTATAAATCATTTACAAAATTACTTAATAGTATTATAATAGATAAAAACTTTCCCAACAATAAAATTTCATATGACTGCACATGTGTCATTGGAGGTGGGCTTTGCTATATGGTAAAGAAAGCCTCAAATAAAAAGAATTAAAATACTTTAAATTTATGCGTTGAAGATTTATTTAAAAAAAAAAAACCAGGCATTAGATGTTAAACAGTCATTGACCATAAAGATTTATTGACTTGCTCTTAGAAATATGCCACTAGCCTTGGATCACTGAATATATCCTTTCAGAACTGTAACACCTAGATGATTTCTATTAATAATGATGTTACCTGTTCTGTTTGTGATTCACTGAATCCATCTTTTCAGAGCCATAATGCTTGCTTGACTTTTGTGCTTTACTGTGCCAAATGATAATGATGGTATTCGTGACTGCTTCACTGAACACAGTTTCTAAGAGTTGTAATATTTGTTGTTTTAATGTATAAAAACCCTTGCTTGAGAGCTGCAAAATACACTCAGATTCAAACTGTCTCTGTGTTTGTTTCTCTGTTTGTCACCGCCGAATCCTTACCCACCTAGCCTTCGAGGACCCTCATCCCAGGGACCCCCACACCCAATTGGGGTGGTCTGTGGCACTAACCAAAGGAGTTAATTCCCCCCTTGTTCCCTCGGGCATTTTTGATACAGTGATAAGAAAAGGAACAAACACATTGGGAACCTTAATACCTGGCTCTTAATTCTTTTCCTAGTTGGCAATATATACTCCCAGTGGGATGATACACACGTCAGCCCAGAGGTTAACAATCCCAGCAAGCTCAGAGTCGAGCCTGAGGGTCCAAAGGCCCCAGTGGCTGCTTCAGAGTTCCGAGAGGGTATGCCACGCACTGAACTGTGTCCGCTAAAACTACTCACTGTCACGTCCCTACAACCTTCCTGCATTTGGAGATAGACCTTTAAAGAGTTTGTAGTTCAGGTATTATGGGACACACCTCCCACCAACGGGGAGACAGAGGCAGAGAGGGACTCTCTGTCTGAGGCCAACCTGGGCCAGCCAGAGCTATACGAACAGGCCCTGTCTCTAATAATACAATAACAACAGTAAAGAGATTGTTAAGGTAAATAAAGCCCCAGCCTGATACGCCTGTGCCCTCCTAAGAAGAGGAAACGTTAACCTAGCCGCACAGGCCGTCTGCAGACTAAGGTGAGAGGGTGTTTTCACTTTCATTTTTTCTTGCCACTGTGATCCAGTACAGGATACAAAGTGACTTAAAGAAAGGGTTTATTTAGGCTCACTGTTCTAGGGTACAGTTGGCTGGGTAGACATGTGGTGGGAGCTTGATACAGCCCGTTACATTGTATCTGCACTCTGGAAGTAGAGAGTAAACAGAAGTCCTCAGGAGGCTGAGATGGTTTGAATAGGAATGAACTCCGTAGGATGATAGATTTGAATGCTTGGTTGCCAAGGAATGGCTTTAAGGAGGCGACTGCTCGTTGGAGGAAGTGTGTTACTGGGGGTGGGCTTTGAGATTTCAAAAACTCAAGCCAGATTCAACTTCCCTCTGTTCCTGTCGCCCACGGATTCCGATGTAGAACTCCTTCTCCAGCACCGTGTCTTCCTGTACGCAACCATGCTTCCTGCCACGATGATATTGGACTGAACCTCTGACCCTGTAAGCCAGCCCCAATGAAATGTTTTCCTTTAGAAGAGTTACTGTGGTCAGGGTGTGTCTTCACAATAATAGGAACCCTAAGACAGACAGCAGAACCTCTTAAAGGTTCCACAGCCTTCCCAAACAGTATCACTATATGGGGACCAAGAGTTCAAACAAGGTACACCTACAGACATCATCTCACATTGAAACCACAGCAGAAACCTCCCAAGGAACCAGCTAACCCCTCGAGCTCAGACTTCCTGCCTCAAGAACTGAGAAAACAGATGCCAATGGTCTAAGCCTCTCACGCTTGTGGAAGTCTGTTAGGGCAGCCTCAGAAAACTGCTCCATGTGTAAGTCATGAACTTGGCTCTTGGAGAGTGTAGCTTTTCACCGCACCCAACCATAAGAAGTCCACTCTGAATCAGGATCTAAAATATGCACTCGTGTCTAAAGCAAAGCACCTGGCCCTTACCTGTGCAGGCTGCTATGGTCTTTTCTTTCCCATGTTTAAACTTTTATTCACAGAGTTATGATCCACTCCAGAATGTGTTGCCACAAGCTAGATCCCAGAGCTTAACCAAATGCCAGGCGACCAGAGTGGGACACTAGGAAGCTAAGACAGACTGTTTGGGAGGGGGCTGAGAGAGTGGCATCTGCTCAGGGAGGAGTCACAGAAGACCCGTGTGCCTCTCATCAGTGCACTCAGAATGAGGCTCCATGCAGACCATCTGTGGTGGTCTGCATGTGCTCAGCCGTGGGGCTGAATGTCCCCTGAGTATTGCAATGGCCAGTGCCGTGTCTGCCGGTCCTCTTCCCCTTTCCAAGGTGACCTTGCTCTGGGTCAACCTTTGTTCCACCATGGTGTATGGTCTTGAGAAAGACAATGGCATCTTGGATCACCAAAAAACCCTGAAGAACTGGGCTGGAGCTGGAGCCCGGTTGGTAGCGTGCTTATCTAGCACTCAGGAAGCCCTGGGTTGTTTCATTCCCACTCAGCACCTCATAAATCAGGCTTGGTGGTATTTAGCTAGAATCCCAGCACTAGAGAGGGAAGACAGGAGGTTTATTAATCCCAGGTCCTAACAAGTTTGAGGCCAGCCTAGGATATATAAGAACCTGTCTTTTAAAGGACCTTCCTGCACCCCCTCCCAACTCTGCAGCCACCTGTAGGCAGTCTGGGGCTCACATCCTCCCAGTAGAACCTACTCCTAGGTCTTTGGCTCCAAAGCCAGGAACCCGGGTACGGGATAGGGAGTGGCCATCATATCTRCCTCTGCAGTTACCAACCCATCCGTCCTTGCTTTGGCCTCTGGTATGACATCCTGGTGCCCCTGACATCCTGCCCTCAAATATATCTCATTGTCAAGGTCTGCTGTTCGGACTAAAGGATCCAGTTGGAACTGTATGGTCATCTTCCAGCACACCTCAGAGCTGGTCCTTCACGCGTTACAAGCGAGACTTCAGAGACTTCAGGGATGAGCCGTTTTTATTGGTATGTATTAACTGTACAAAATAGTAGGCATGGGTAGGTATCTGGGGCATGTTTATAATATACTTTGATTATATTCATATGCCTTCATTATCCTCTCTTGGCTCCCCTTTGACTGCTCCCCTCCAGGGTATGAATTGTACATGCTATGCCAAATTTAACCTAGATTAAAAGCTGGCTGCTTTGGGGGGAGATAGAAGAAGGGAGCCTCAGCATGCCACACGCGGGTGAGCAGACTCTTTTTCTCAGGGCTAGGGAAGATGACAACAGCCCAGCCTTCCCACAGCCTCAGAAGTAGCTGTGAGGCCCCAGAAGTGTCATCAGTTCTGGAGTGCATCTTGCCAACACAGAGCACGCACTCATTTGTTTACTGAATTTGTACTTTGATTAGAACTGAAATGGGCAAGCTGCGACCTGCAGGCAAATCTGGCATGCTGGCTCTTTTTGCAAGCAGTGTTTTCGGTTCCCCACCACACTCCTTTAGTTATGCTGTCTCCAGCCACCTGCCTGCTCCAATGGCAGAGTCGAGTCAAGGAAGCATGGGCGGGCGGGGCAGCACAGCTGAGAACACAGCTGGCTGTGGCTCTTGCTAGCTACAGACGCCCGACCTAAGGCAGAAAAACCCACCTAAGGCACTGGGAGTTTTGCTTGCATTTCTAAGGGCTGGCCACTGTCCCTTCTACCTGTCTATTGCTTCGTTTACAGTGGGTTCTAGTTTCCCAATAGGTCATCCGTTCCTGTGGTTCAGCTGAAATCAGACACATTCGAAGGTTCTGTTCCCTCATCTTCCCAGCACACAGCATGTTCCAGGAAAATGACCAACCTCGGGGAGAATGGATAACAGCCTGACAATTTCAGGGACCAAATATCCTCTGGGATCTCTGAGAACAGAGAGACACTTTTAGATCAGGTACTCTGAGACCAGGTGCCTGGTGCTGCCCAGTGTCCAATGCAGAGAATTCCAGGCCTTGGGGTACACAACTGTTACTGCAGAGTGTGACCACAGGGTACTAGGAGTACACCTAACACCCAGATCCTGCACCTAGCACCCAGATCCTGCACCCAGCACCCAGAGCCTGCACCCAGCACCCCAATTCTTGTCTCTAACATCATTGGCCAGAAAATGAACCGGGAGCAATAGGAGGAGCTCACAAAGCACGTATTATAATGGGACTTTCTGGACCCACTGGCTGATAAATAATGACACAGAGACTTATTAATATTTAGGGCTACCTTCCACCTAACTCATTAGCTTAATCTCACTTCCTAGCCCAGCATCAGCCACAAGGCTAATTCTTTACCTCCCCTGATCCCACCCCAGCACCCATCCCGAGGCAAGACTGACCTCAGTGGTCCCCTGGTGAATCCAACCATGTCCCATTCTTCTCACAGAGACCCCCCCCCCCAATTTGGCCTGGAAGCCCTGCCTTCCCTTTCCCGCCTAGCTATTAAACCATCCAGCAAGTGATCTTCATAAAACCAATCTGCCATCTGAGGAAGGTACATTTACAAAAGACCCGAGGCAGGTGATGAGCCATTAAGAATGACAATGCCAGGGCTGGAGAGACGGCTCAGTGGTTAAGAGCACACCGACTGCTCTGCCAGAGATTCCCGAGTTCAAATCCCAGCAACCACATGGTGGCTCACAACCATCCCGTAACGAGATCCGACACCTCCTTCTAGTGTGTATCTGAAGACAGCTACAGTGTACACATATAAATAAGAAATAAATAAATCTTCAAAAAAATAATAATGACAATACCAAACTCCAGCCAGTACCAGCTCTTAGCACGTACATTCTTAGCACGTACATCAATCAACAAYTGAATAATAAAGACTACCTTCTTACAGTGCACCCCAACAGAGTGTGTGTGTGTGTGGGGGGGGTTGTCTTGACAAAGAAACAGCACAAAACACCAAATTCAGGAAAACTGGTACTTAGCAGTACCAAGTATCAAGAAAGAAGCTTGTTTTTTTTTTTCCTTACCCTAACTAAAAATTTGAAAATCAAGGAGCGTGTCTTCCTGCTGCCCCCACCTGGAAAGATAAGGATACAGTGGTCGCCAGAGTATCCGCTCTGCTCCAATGCTAACAGAAACAATGATTCCCAAAGCCCTCTTTGAAGGATGGAGGTTTTCGCGCAAGCGCACACTCACCGAGGGCGGGGGTGGGGGTGGGGTGGGGAGAAGGTTTTCAGCTGCCCGGCCCAACAGGAAATACAGACTAAGCACTCTACATTTCTCAGCACCAAAGTACTGGTGATGACTAGCCTGTTTTATGGAAGGTGTTGGGCTGACGACTTGCAAGGTATCTTGTGTGAGAAAATGAGATTCAACCCTTATCCACCCCCATGGCTCTCTCCCGCTCACCAGTAGCTGTGATTATCCACTACATGCTCTAAATCAGAACAAACACCTCCGTGATAGGAAACTGGTAGGAGGCGGTTCGTGGGCGGAGGGAAATAGACCTTGAGGTAGACGGAACTTCCAAGAAATCATTTCTGCTTGCGTAGAAAGAAACTGACTGGATATGCTTCCATTATACTCAGTCACCTTGGGCTGGAGAGATGGCTAAGAGGTTAAGAGCCCTGGCTGTTCTTCCAGAGGTCCTGAGTTCAATTCCCAACAACCACATGGTGGCTCACAACCATCTGTAATGGGATCTGGCGCCCTCTTCTGGCCAGCAGGCATCATGCAGGGAGAACATTGTATATGTAATGAATAAAAATCCATAATCAGACCTTTATTAGTTATACCCCAGGTTAGTTTTTCTTAAAACAGCAATATTTCACTCCATTAAAGCAATAGTACCACATTAATTAAATTCATGTATCCCCAGGACATATGGCTTGATCTTGTTAAAAGGTGATAAAAATTTAATTGAGACATCTCGATTTAGAAAAATATAAAACATTTTCTTTAGATGTTTTACTTTGTTTTAAAGTTCTCTTCAAAAGAATTATAATGAAGAGCTCATTTTTTTCCATTTTGTTTATGGGGAACGAGGAAGAGATAGCATCTTGCTATGTAGCCCAGGCTGTACTCCAACTCTCGATGCTCCTGTCTCAGACTCTCCTCACCGTCCCTCACTCTTGAAGGGCTGTTTCAAAGGTTTATTCTCTCTCCTTTCACAAGTCGGCATCGAAATATCCAAGTGTCCTGAAATAATATCAAACAGAGTTTTCAGAATACTTCCATTGGCCTACTCTCCATGAGGAAAAGGGTTTAAGCCTTTATAAATGATTAAATGGGAAAAAAAATATTAATAGTTATATTGATTAATGGATAAACTATGTTCTGGGACTCCAGTCAAGATAGTGTAGATGACTGGTGACACGGGGGCATGACATCTGTGTGTCCCGTTGTACTGATGCCCAGCACCCCCCCCCGCCCCCCCCCAAGTCATCACGGATTCCGTGTCCTTGAGCCCCGCCCATGGGGATTGATTGACTGATTGGCAACAATGTTGACTACCCACAGCTAAAGCCCTAGTTGCCATTCTTAGTGGGCTCAGCCACAGCTCTGACGTGAGCACAGAACAGAAGACTATGCTTTCAAATTAACCCCGGAGGAAGGGACCCCTAGCGTTTCCTCCATGATCGCACGCCGGACCTTAAAGTCCAAGGTTCCTTGGAATCCATACTGTTTCTCTGCAATCTCCATAACTTCCCTTGCAATGTTTTCTTGACTGGTGCCCTTCACGTCGATATACTTGCACTCAGAGCTACCGTAGTGGCAGGAAATTGCCTGTGCAGAAAAAAAGTGGGTTGAGACTGGAGAAGAGCAGCTTATCAATCCCATTATACCCCGAAACCTAGCCGAGTCCTCCGAGAATGGGAATATTTTACTTGGGATTTAATTTCTCAATTGGAAAGGTAGTCTATAAATTAAAATATTTAGCTTGATAGCTGGATTGTTGGCAGACCCTTAAGTTTGGTCCCAAGACAGAGCCTCTACCTCCTTTGCCTAATTCCAAGTTCAAGAGAAGCTAGTGGGAACGTAGGTGAATGGAAGGCCATGTCTGGCGCCTTTTCTTTGCCCTCAAAGAGCACCAGGGCTGGATGGGAACCCCGGGACAAACCATAAAGCCCCACTTAGACACAAAGGAGCCCTGATGTTTGGTGTAGACCACTGTGTTCCCATGGGGAAGAGAGGACTCACAGGACTGGCAGATCTACTGAACTGGTGGGCGTAAGGAAGAGGGGCATTTGTAGGGAATTTTTAATGTAGGCCACACCGTATGAAGCTGTCTATACACTGAAGCTAGGGAATCAGAGTGCCAGTTGCGTCTGATTTCTGTGTGAAGTTTAGAAGTCAGTATCATTTAGGATCGATGCTATATTTCTCAGTAGTGAAGATATTATACACTTCCCTCCTGCTGTGCCTTAGAATGAACATTATGAATTCTAAATGATGCACCTTTGGAAATTCAGCCATTGTTTTTGCCTCAGATGCAGCTGTGTGCAGAAAAGGCTACTTTTGTTGAGAAGTCTAGGAATGGTCAAGGTTCAGTGATTAGGGGCCTACGGCATTTCGTTTCCTACCAGACAGAGTGAATACATATGTCTATCTTGGTCAACAAACTGGTCCTTCAGTGAGAAGTCCCATCATCTTTGCTAACTTAGTGTATCTTGAGAGCTTTGTTCTAGACCACTCATCTTTGGAGATGAGGCATCTGGATCCGTACTTTCCGGAATCCTTGAGTTCTGTTCCGACCAGATCCATGGATGAGCAGAGGATGGAAGAAAACGGTATCGCCTTTTTCCATCACCACGTGGACCCGCGGGCTGTTCGAGTCATACTCTTGGATGCCATGGTACATTTTGTTAACCCCTCCCTAGAACACATAAGAGAAGCCACACTCACAGTCAAGGTGCCATCATGAACAAGACTTCATCAGCAATGCATCAAGGGAAGCAAGAGTCCTTGAACTTCCTCTAAGACAGCAGTGTGTCTAACTTAGACTCTAAATTTCATTACACACCCCCCCCCACACACACACACAACCTCCTCAAATGTCTGTTTTGTCCCATAAGTCCCATGTTAGACTGGTGAGATGGCTCACTGGTTAACATGCCACAGAAGATCAGCAGCCCAGAACCCAAGGTAGACAGAGAGGACTGACTCTGAAAATTGTCCCTGACCTCCACACACACATCAGCAAATTAACGGTGATTAGCTGGGACGAGCTTTGCTTCCAGTGGTTAACACGGGTGTGGTGCTCAGTTTTAATGTCACCCGGATATGTTTCAGTATCTCCTGAGTAGGGAGTCTCCCTCACCTGAAGAACTAGGGGCTGCCAAAGGACTGTCTATGTTTTGGTACTGTATTGTCGCTGCTGCTGCTGCTACTGCTGCTGCCGCCTTTGACGGATGTTAGAACCGGCGTTTCCGGGTCTCTATCCCGGTCTAAGAAGCATCAGCTCTCCAGAAACCTTCTAGGCTTTAGATGTCAGACAGGGACTGCTGAGACACTCGGCCTGGTCAACTGAGCAGCAACTACTGAGGTCTCTCCCGTGTGAGACTGCCACCGTGGGACTATTTTAACTTCTGAAGCACCCAGCCTCGGAGGACAACTGGTGCTGCTATTTTAACATAAGTTGATTTTATAAATTTTATATATATATATATATATATATATATATATGTAATACCCATCCACCCTATCAGTTCTGTTCCTGGCTAACCGAGCAGATAGGCAGACATCCAGCCCAAATCAGCAATGTTCTTTCCTGGCATGCCATTCTACTTGTCCAGATTTTCCTGCATATCAGGAGTATCACAGGAAACTAATTTTTCTCCCCCAAATCAGGAGGGAAATACAAAATATTTATGTCACACCCAGAGTAAATCAAGAATAGTAAAAAAAAAAAAAATTGGTCAGGGAGTGTCAGTACATACTTGTAATTCCAGCACTTGGGAGGCAGAGGCATGAAACCCCATGCATGCATGCATTCATACATACATACATACAAATATACATATACATATATATATACATACACACATACATACAAATATACATATACACACATATACATACACACATACATACAAATATACATATACACACATATATACATACACACATACATACATACAAATATACATATACACACATATACATACAAATATACATATACACACATATACATATACATACACACATACATACAAATATACATATACACACNCATATACACACATATATATACATACACACATACATACAAATATACATATACATACAAATATACATATACACACATATACATACACACATACATACAAATATACATATACACAATATACATACACATATACATACAAATACACATATACACACATATACACACATACATGCAAATATACATATACACACATATACATACATATACACGTACATACATACATACATACACACGTACATCAACCCACGGTGTTGCTCCTCAGCTACTGTCAACCATGTTTCCTGTTTGTACATTTGCTCTTGTTCTTCTTTGACAATTTCACACCCATGTGCATTCACATACACATGTGCAGGAACACACACACACACACACATGAATTTTAGCCATTTTCATAGCCCTCTCTCCTTCCCCGACTATGCCCCTTCTTGCCAGCAAGTCTCTGTCCTGTTCTGTGTCTCCTTGTATCTCCTTTCTGTGTGAGTCACTGAGTTTAATTGGGAACTGCCTGGAACTTAGCAAGCTGGCCAGGCTGGTCAGTGAACCCCAGGGATCAGCCTGTCTCCACCTCTCAGCAGAGATGATGTATGTTTATTTTTTAAAAATGAGTTCTGGGGATCAAACTCGGGCCCTCATGATGACAAAGACAAGCCTTTTATTGCCAAGGCTATCTTCCCAGCCCCAGTGGGAATTCTTGCTAAGACTACCCCAGATTCCTTTTGGGAAATGGCCATTTGTCTGTGGGCTACTGGTGTGGCTTTAACACAGGGCTCTTTTCACCCAGCTGGGCCGGCGTGTGACCTACACTAAGCTGGCCAGGAAGCACTGCTGCATGGAAAGTGCTTTAGACCATTCCCTTTGGCTTAAGTCAACCAGAGCCTAGCTCTGTGTGTTAACTGCGTGAGGAGGGCTTGCTATGCCACCGCACATGCGCAGAAGCCACAGGAACCCTCATGGGATTGATTTCTCTCCTCCCACCCTGTGCGGCCCAGTGAGCCTGGGCATCGAATAGTTCGGGCTCCACAGCTGGTACGCTCACCCGCTTAGCCATCGCTGAGTCTACGTTGATGGATTGCACAGTTTCAGGTTTACCATCATAAACAGACTGAAGGATTTTCATAGTAACAATATGTTACATAGTATCTTTCGAAGGATCCCAACATCCTGGGCTGGGTTGATGGCTCAGTGGGTAAAGGTGCTTACTGCCAAGAGTGACCTCCAGAACCCTCAAAGTAGAAGATAGTGGACTCATGCTATGCAATGGTGCACACAAGAATGACTATAACACGTATGCACACACCACACACGCATACACACCTACACCCACACCACACCACACACACACACACGCATGCACACACACGCACACACACTCAGAGCAGGATTCTCCATTTTCCCCAGAAGCTCAGTCCCCTGCTTTTACTATGGATACTTGATTTACCCTGTTACCTGAGAATTCAGGATCTTCTGGCCTGAGATTTGAAATGCTGGGAATCTCGATCCTAGATCTCTGGCTCTGGCTTTCCAAATTTTCGATGCATCTTWTATCYCCCCCCCCCCCCGCCCCAATATCCGTTCTTGAAGACATTGTTGCTCTCCTCATTCATAGAAGCAAAAGCCTTTACTAGCTCCCCACAGCAAGTGCCAAGCGGGTTAGCAGCCCGGGGTGCAGGCGAGCAGCCCAGGGTGCAGCCGAGTGGCCAACGGAAGCTTGGCGATTAAAGAACTGAGCTCTCAAGACATGCACCACATCATTGAATCCCGAAATCAGGGTGCTAAGCAAAAGAAGCCATACAAAAAAGTAAATGCTATAGAACTGTGTTTACGCAACATCTTAGAAAGTGCAGACTAATCTGTAAAAACTGGAAACAGCTCAGTGGTGGTTTTTGATAACAGAGAGGGAAAGGGGGTTTCCTTTTTCTTCTCCCCATCTCTCTGGCTCTGTCTCTCTGTCCCTCTGTCTCCCTCTCTCCCTCTCTTGGCTCTTGCTCTGTTGCTCAGGCCGTCCTACTGCATCAATCTCTTAAAAGCTAGGATCACAGGCGTGTGCCCCTATCCCAGGCTGGAGGGGATGTTTATTCTCTTGAGTGTGGTAACCAATACGTGTGCACTCCCCAAGTGATCACAGTATGTACTAAAGATATGTATAGTGGCTTATCTGACAATTATACCCTAAACAGAGTATAGTAAGCCCTCTCTCATCTGGTCCTAGAGCCACTGGGTAAGTAAGCCCYCTCTCTCTCTGGTCCTTTCTGGCTGGCCTCCCTCCGCTCATCTTTTGAATGTCCTTGCAGCCTCCAGCCCAACTGTGCTGCGAGCACCAAGCTCTGCTTGCTCTTTAGCATGTGCCTGTGTATGCCCTTGACCTCCACACCTAAGAGGGATTTCTACCATGTCCCCCAATGCTCGATTCAATCACCAGGTCTCTCTAGTGCAGTGGCTTATACAACCTTCCGAATGCTGAAACCTTTTAATACAGTTCTTCATGTTCTGGTAACCCCCAAGCATAAGGTTATTTTCAGTGCTACTTCATGACTGTAATTTTACCACTGTTAGAAACAGTGATGTAGATACCTGTGTTTTCCAATGTAAAAAGGTCATTTGGGGACCCAAGGGAGTTGCAACCCACCGGCAGCTGAATGTTTTGAGAACTAATGCTCGAGTGTCTCTGTTGGTTTTTGGGACTGCATGTGACAGTCTGACCCTCTTTTCACTCTGAGATCCATCATCAATTGGTTAGTAAGACTAAGCTGTTATTTATCACGTGTCTAGGGCTGAACTGTTGAAGAATGGCCTTTATGAAAGTATGTAGCACTTACCCAAGTCCCCCACTTTGGCTTGGCTTTCAAACTCATGTGGGAAGGACAGATGTCATTGGATATTTTCCCTGACATCCTCAGATTTGCTCTGATTCTAACTGTGTATCTCAAGATGACACTCTGCTAAGAAAGGAAGCGCAGTCTCTTCTCTAGGCTCCTCATGTACGCTGATAAAAATTAAAACAGTAGGGCTCAGTAGGGATGCTGAGCAGATGGCCATTCCAGCATGAGGACCTGAGCTTGGGCCTCAGAACCCATGTTTAAAAAAATAAAGAAAAAAGAAAAAAAGCAACTGAGGAGGTGGTTAAGAGCACCAGTGACTCTTCCAGAGAACCTGGGTTTGATTCCCAGCACCCACATGGTGTCTACCACTATCTATAAATCCAGTTCCACGGGATCTGACCTCCACAGACATCAGGCACGCACGTACATGAAGGCAAACACTCAGACACATAAAATAAAAGTAATTTTAAAAAGAAAATGCCGAGCATGCAAACGTTCGCTTCAATCCCAGTGCTGGGGAGAAAGAGAGGGGGATCCCTGGGGCTCACTGGCCAGTTGGCCTAGCATCCTTGGTGAGAGACTCTGCTTGAGAAATATAGATGGGGGCTGGAGAGATGGCTCAGTGGTTAAGAGCACTGACTGCCCTTCTGAAGATCCTGAGTTCAAATCCCAGCAACCACATGGTGACTCACAACCATCTATAATGAGATCTGACGCCCTCTTCTGGAGTGTCCGAAGACAGTTACAGTGTACTTACATATAATAAATAAATGAATCTTTTTAAAAAAAGAAAATAAAAGAAAAAGATGGGACCTGAGGAATCATGTGCATGTATACACACGTGAATGCGTACGTACATACACAGATCCCTCACACACACATACCACATACACACAGATTGAGCAGTTATGTATGCTTACCTCCCACTCGGGGTAATCATGTGGCTTTAGAGTGCCTTTGTGGGTGCCTGGGAGCACAACCAGACAACCGTTGTTCCTGTCAATGCGCTCCATGGCTGTCCAAGCACAAACAATTCGGTCACTGGGTCGGAAGGGGAAATAGTGCAGATCCTGGTGCAAGGGATGCCGGGAAGTCTTCTTGCCTGCAAGACAACCTGCTGTCAAAATGATTTTGTAGTTTGCCTAAAAACCTGGAACACCAGAGCCGGGCGTGGTGGCGCACGCCTGTAATCCCAGCACTTGGGAGGCGGAGGCAGGCGGATTTCTGAGTTCGAGGCCAGCCTGGTCTACAGAGTGAGTTCCAGGACAGCCAGGGCTACACAGAAAAACCAAAACAAACAAACAAACAAACAAACAAACAAACAAAAAACCTGGAACACCAACCTATCTACCAAAACCAAAGAAATGAAACAATGTGTCCAGAAATCAGTTCCAAGAGATAAGCAACAAAGTATCAAAGTATCAAAGTATCAACTAGCAACTAGCGTTCTACATTCTCTCCTTTCTTCTGGGTTCCACGGGAAGAGCGGCTAGTCCTTGGTGCCTGCAATCACACAATCTCTGTTGTACGTCATTCCTGCGTTGCTTGGGATTTGTCACAGGGCAGTGTTCAATAAGGAGCGTACTACAGCTGGAGTAATGACATTAAGGGGAATGCTATCTAGGCCATGCCTGGTTCTCCCTTTTAAGTGGCTGAAGGTTCTCTCAGAAGTTGTCCATTGTCAGGGAGATGACAGACATGTATCCAGCGGTTGCCACACTCCCAGGATTTGCCCTTGGATCATCTGCTCCTGGGCTCTTGAAGAAAGAAACATGGTGATATTATGCTTTTCTTTTCTTTTCTTTTCTTTTGGGGGTTGAGGGGGAGTGGGTCCTGCTATCAGAAGGAAACGTGCAATAGCAAATGGCTCTCAGGGCTGATTTCTGCTGCTGGGTCAAAAGCCAAGTGCAGCAGACCGTCTAGGACTAGTTATTAAAATGTACACACCTGGATGCTATTTCTGGCATAGTGAGTTCTTCAAATACACATGTAGGCAAGTCCAAGGCGTCATAAGCATTCAAGTGTAATTTAAAATAATATCTTGAATTTTGTTAGTCAAAATAATGTTTTCAGGTCAGGGCTGCAGACATGCTGCCGCAGCGAAGAGCAGCTTAGAGCCGTCCATGGCTTTTGTGGGTAAACGATTTGCCTTGCAAGCGTAAGGACCTGAGTTCAGTCCTATTCAAACCTGTGGCTAGTCTATGCCAACTTGACACAAGCTAGAGTCATCTGTAAGGAGAGAACCTCAACTGAGACAATGTCTCCAGAAGATCTGGCTGTATGGCATTTTCTTAACGAGTGACTGAGCAGGGATGGCCCAGCCCATCGTGACTATCACTGTGTGGTGGTCCTGGATTCCATAGGAAAGCAAACTAAGCAAGACCACGAGTTCTGCCTGAACTCCTGCCTCCAGGTTCCTGCCTGACTGGAGTTCCTGTCCTGACTCCCTCTGATGATGATATGGAAGCGTAAGCCCAGACACACCCTTTCCTCTCCAACTTTCTTTGGTCCTGATGTTTCATCACAGCCATAGTAACCCTAAGACAGAACCCATGTAGAAATGCCAGGCCTGATAGTGCACACTTACAACCCCATCACTGGGGAGACAGAACAGGGTTCCCCGGGGCTGCCTGGCCATCCAGCCTAGCCTGATTGACGAGCTGCAGACTAATGGGAGATCCTGCCTCAAGGGAGACAGACAGAATTCCCACGGACACCAAGGTTGTCAACACACACAAGCATCTAAGCACATGTGGGCACACATACATATAGTTAAAAAAGATAAATTGAAAAGCTCAGACATGCTGGGCAGTGGTGGTGCATGTCTTTAATCCCAGCACTCAGGAGGCAGAAGCAGGCAGATCTCGGAGTTCGAGGCCAGCCTGGTCTATAAAGAAGGTTCCAAGGCAGCCAGGGCTACACAGAGAAATCCTGTCTCAAAAACAAACAGACAAACAAACAAACAAACAAACAAAACCCACAGTGAACAGGAGGAGTTTATGATATACAAACTATTGTTTGCTAAGCTCTATGGCCCGTCATGTGACTATTACAATACCCCAACAGTTACTATGTGAAATCAGTCACTCTTCAGTAGTGTCATAATATAAACTGTTGTAAGAGTTAAGTAAAAACATGAGCATTCCCTCATCTAAAGTTTGACAGCTATACATATGACATGGGCTCCAACATCAACCTTCCGTATTTAATCTAACAATTCTTCTCTTTCCTGTTTCCCTAACAAACGAGAGTTTTTGTTGTTGTTGTTGTTGTTGTTGTTTTTACCAGAATCTGGAGGCTTGTTGATCACCATCGAATGTACAGCCATAATATTGGGTCCCGTGAAACACTCCACATATTTCAGAATCTAAGAAAAAAGCAGTAGAAAAAAAAAAACTTTATAGGAAATCAGAAGTACAGGCAAATGACAGGACATACGGTGATCCACAGAGGAACTAAATGGCAGCGAGGGCTGAGGCAGGAGGATCTGGAGCTGCAGAGTCAGCTTTAGATAGATGGAGCAAGACTCCGTCTAAAACAACAACGACAACTTAACATCAAGAGCGCAGGGCTGGCGGTGTAGTTCAGGAGTTTATCAGCATTGTGTAATGGCCCTATTTTGGGTCCAGCAAAAACACTCCACATATTTTAGAACCTAAAGTGGAGGCTGTGGGCGACGGCTTAACTAGGGTATACAAGGCCCTGAATGGGATCAGCAACATCAAAACAAGCTAACGAACATATCATTTTTATACCGCTTCTGACAGAGCCATTACAATAAATAAATTGACAAATAATAGTTTTGTAACTGTCAATGCCCTGTTCTTGAGTCTTAGATGAGGTCTCTTGCTTTTTCACAACAAACATAATTAACCCAGTCCATAGACAAGGCTCTCCATCACGATGCCATGGAGAGTTGGGGTGAGATAATTCTTCATTTGGAATGAAGGCGATTGGAGAGTCTCTGTGCATTGTAGGATCTCTGGGTCCCATTAACAGCATCTGTGGCCTCTACTCCCCCCACCCCCAGCCCAAGTGTGACAACTAGCAATGTCTCCAGATACCAATGGCCAGCGTGGGGAAGAGTCATCTCCCCTTAAGAGCATAGCTCCAGTACCCTACATAGAAAGGAACTGGAAGGAGGCATGATGGGAAAGAGGCATGGGGCTAGATGGTGGGAACTGAGCAGATGCTGGAGACAGACCGGCAGATTTAATTTGGCAGGAAGGCAGGCTGGGCTCCCACCTGGGGGAGAGAGCAGTATCTGAAGAGCTCCTCGTCTTCTTGGAAGTCCTGGATCTTTGTAACCACCTTCTCACTTGGTATGCAATCCTCTTTCGCAATGGTCACATCTTTCATTATAACGATCCCCGGTGGTTTCACCTCCTTTCTGCAGATTCTTTCAAACTGTGCTCTAGAAATGAGATTTACAAAGAGTGTTATTATGTGGACTTCCAAATACATGGCTGGCCCTGCTGAGAGGTTGTTTTTTTTTTTTAAACATACACATATGCATACGTTTAGACTGGCTGGTCACTGAGTGTTCCTCTTCCCAGTGCTGGGCTAGAGGTTTATGCTGCCCTCCATGGTTTTTACATGGGTGCCAGAGATTAGAGCTCAGGTCCTTATCCCAGCACAGCGAGCACATCCCTGGCTTGATATGTGACACTGTAATAATAGAGGCTRAGTATCCCTTACCTGAAGTGCTTGGGAACAGAACTGTTTTGGATTTCAGATTTTTTTTTTTCAAGACAGGCACTTATTTTGTAGCCTTGGTGATCTTGGAACTTGCTTTGTAGACCAGGCTGGCCTCAAACTCACAGAGATCTGCTAGCCTCTGCCTCCAGAGAGCAGGGATCAAAGGTGTGCACCACCACACCCAGCTTGGATTTCAGATTAAAAAAAAAAAAACAAACCAATACTTGGAATGTTTACGTGTGCATAATGAGATAACCTTGTATGGGACCCAGGTCTACACACAGAATTCATTTGTGTTTCCCCCACAACCTAGACACAGGCCTAAAGGYATCTTATGTATCATTTTTGCCTGTTTTGACTTCAATCCGTCACGAGGGGTTACACGTGAGGTTTTCTAGCCATTGTTCCATGTCGTCACGCAGCGAGGCTTTTGATTTGGCAGTGAGATTTATTTGATATTAAAGGTTGAACATCCCTAAGGCAAAAAAAAAAAAAAAAAATCTGAAAAGCAAACATTTCTGTAGCAACTCTGGAGTGCCAAACCCTGGTCTGAGTGCCTGCCATTGATTTTCCCTTCTTTTGGTCCCACAACAAGAAGACACAGGCGAGGTCAAAATCCCCCATTTAAAAAACGGGGAAACTGAGGCCTAGGCAGATTGCCCAGGAACATTAGGGGGAGGACTAAGATTCAAGCCAGAGAGTCTGGAACTTAAGCTCACACTTCTAAATACTCCCAAACAAATCACATCATTAAAAAAAAAAAAAAAATCATCTCTGACCACGTCTGGGGAGGTGGCTGGGCGAGCCAAGCACCTGCTGGCTCACTCGGGGCAGGAATACAGAAGGTAGCACAGGGAGTGTGGGGCTGTGTGCCCTTCGGTGCTTCTATGAGCTATACTCAGAGGCAGGGGAGTTACAGGAAGCCCTTGGGCCAGTGAATAATAATGGCAAACAAGAAAAGAGACCCTGTCCCAAACAGGGAGAACGGAGGGACKGACAGACAGARCGGTTGTCCTCGGACCTCCACATGCATGGGTTGGAGCCCACACTCAGCAGTTCCCAGACCGGTGAACACATAGAAGCTAATCGAAACCCGTGTTACCATTACATTCACGCAATGCAACTTTTTGCGCTCGATCTTAGCCAAAAAGTCGAGAGATGATATAATGCAGTTTTTTGTAAAATCTTAAATAGAAGTATTATACCGGAAACGTTGAATGTCATCATCAGATACCAGATTTTTAATGACGAGAAACCCATTTTCTTCATAAAATTTTCTCTGCTCCAGGCTAAGGACATTATTATCCAAGGTATACCTAGAGAGAAAGAAAGAAAAAAAAAAACCCTCCAAGTAAGTCCCTACTTTACATTACAAGCTAGCAGTGTATCAAGAGTCTGTCTCACTATACAGCTCTGACTGGCCTGGAACTTGCTAGGTGGACAAGGCTAGCCTTGAACTCAGAGATCTATCTGCCTCTGCCTCTGCCTCTTGAGAAAAGGAACCAAAGGTGTGTGCTGCCACTTTCTGACTACATTCATACATTTTAATACAACATTTCTATTTGTATGACATTGATGAAGTAGTGTAGGAAAAGTTTAGAGTGTTAAGTCCAAAACATAAGGTACAGACACTAAAAATGTGTATTACTGAAAAAAATATTAACCAAGGAATTATATCTGTGCAATAGATGTTAAAAATGAAGGGCAGAATACTGTGGGCACACTTATTATAATAGGATAAAAATCATATAAAACAAAACAGAGAGACAACACACACACACACACACACACACACACGGAAAGAGAGAGAGAGAGAGAGAGAGAGAGAGAGAGAGAGAGAGAGAGAGAGAGAGAGAGAGAGAGAACGGTGAGGAGCTATGGCACTGTCAGTAGCAAGGACATTTTGTTTTAAAACAATGGTTGCCTTTCAGTAATAATTAAAATTCTGAATTTTCTACAGTGAATACGTGTGGAGAGCTGTTCCCTTCCCCCAGCCTTTGAGTGGAGGGAAATTCAGACCCACGTGTTAGTCACAGTCTCCCACCTAGGGTGGAGATCTCGGTTGTTCTTCCAGATCTGCAGTTTCCGGCACTAAGCTGCCAAGTCACCAAGTAGTAGAGCCAGTCCCCTGCTAACAGCCGAACCAGTTCTCCTGAACAGACCCTGGAATTTTGGGGGAAGGGTTTCACCCCCACCTTTAAATTCTATTTAAATTTACAGACTTTAAACAGCCATTAAAATTCGGGCCTTGATCAGCGATCATGCTGCCTTGGTCTCAATCCTTTCTTGTCTGTTCTTCCTATCCCCAGCCCCATCTCCAGGTAACCCGGATGTAGCTGCGGGCAGCTACAGAGAGCCGCAGTGCTTCTCGGAGAGCAGTGTGTGCAGCCAAGGGGACTTCCTATCTGTGTTTTAGTCTGTAAAGGTATTTTCCCAAGAAGCTTTGTTTGCCAAAGTGCCTATAAGAAATAAATGAAATGCAGAAATAAACCTCGAGCCTGGATCAGAACACTGCCTTGGCTCCATTCTTCTCTCGCCCCATCCTTTTCATTTTCAGCCCTCCTTTCAGGTGACTTCTGCTGACTGCAAGCCACGGAATGGCTACAAATAAGCATTGTCTTTCAAATGGAAGATCAATTCAATAAAGTATATGTGATATATATATATATATATATATACTTAAGTGCATATATATAAGTGTGTATATATATGTGTGTGTATATATACACATACATACACACACACACACATATATATGTGTATATATATATATATATATATATATATATATATACACACACACACACACTTAAGATAGGAGCTCACTTTGTAGTACAGGCTGGTCTTGAACTTGGAATCCTTCTGCCTTGACTTAGCAAAGTCTGGGATTCCAAACGACACATTTTAAATTGTCTAGTCAGTACGTTATCAGAAGCAACCAAAGTAACAAAATACTCAAACTCAGATCAACCCACCCACTCCTTAAGGTTGATATTGTGGCTTTATCTATGATATTCATGAAGGTTGAGTGTTCCCCTTAAAAACAAGGCAATACACGTGTCAGGTGCAGGCCTACAGTTGTCTCAGCTGCTCAGGGGGCTGGAGGGTCCTAAGTGAAAGACCTGCCTGGTGAGACCTTGCGTCTTACACACAATCTCTCTCCATGTGTGTCTCTCTGTGTCTCTGTCTGTCTGTCTCTGTCTCTCTCTTGTGTCTTTCTCTCTGTGACTCTCTGACTGTCTCTGTATATGTCTCTCTGTCTCTCTCTCTTTCTCTCTCAGATCTGTCTCTCTCTCTCAAAATGCTAGCCAATATGTCAATAAAACCAAAATAAAAGTAAACTAAATGTGACCTATGATGCTTGGATTTTCAAGGGTTAGATTATGTATTTTCTATCTTTTTTTTTTTTTTTGAAACTTCTTTTTGGATTTTAGCTATACTAAGAAAACTTAGGTTCTCCATAGTTCCCCCAAAGCAGTACAGGGTAGACCATTTTCTGGAAGCAAAGTGTTTCTACAGTTGAGTCCCAGTTGGGCAGTTCACATGTTACCTGGTTGTAGAGAGGACATTCTACCTCAGCTCCTCCTAGAAAACCTTTTAACATGCTATCCCAGGTAAGGTTAGTATTACTGAGCCATGACCAAAAGTGACTTGGGGAGGAGAGGGTTTATCTGGCTTACAATTCCACATCACTGTTCATTATCGAAGGGGCTCAGGGCAGACACTCAAACAGGGCAAGAACCTGGAAGCAAGAGCCGATGCAGAAACTGTGGAGGGGTGCCGCTTACCAGCTGCTCGCCAGGGCTTCCACACTCTTCTTTCTGATAGAGTCCAGGATCACCAGCCCAGGCATGGCCCCACCCACAATGGGCTGGGCCCTCCCCCATCAATCACTAATTAGAAAATGATCCCCAGGACTGCCCAATCTGATAGAGGCATTTCTCAATCATGATTCTTAGGTGATTCTATTTTGTGTCAAGTTGTCATAACATTAGTCAGAACACGTACATTGTGTAGTTACAAGTTGACATGAGATCTACTTACCGGAATTGTTCAGGACAGAAACTGGCAGGGGAGGCCGACCCTGATACAGGGTGGGCTACCTAGGAAGAATTAAGGAAAAGAAAGTAGACTTGCAGGAGCCAACCTTTTTGGCCGAACACCGGCCTCCTGCCTTGCGGCTAGCACAGCCAGTACTTATGTTATCTCTTCTCTGTCACCACAGCCTGAAGAGGAGCCAGGAAAGTGTGCTGTTGTTCAGAGCAAGAAGTCTTGGCTCTGTGCCGGTCATTCTCTCACTCGAAAGAGAATGACCTAGCCAGGGCTTAACCCCAAGTTTCTACCTGTAGCTCCAGTCAGTAGCAGTCCCAGGATTTCCTGCCGCTAAACTACTGAGCAAACAAAACATCAAAAAGTGGCACTTTAGAAGTGAGGAGACAAGCTGACGTCTAAACCGGGAAGAGCTTGAGTACAAAAAAGGCTGAGCCACACAGACAAGTAAACAGGGAACCATTTGCAAGATCTTTTTTTYCCCAGGCAGTAACTACAGATTAGGAATGGCTCTTTGCTGTTTCTCAGTTCCACGCCCGCCCGTGTGAGTAGAAGAAACTGAGGCAGGTGGGGGTTTGAGTTTGAGCAACTTGATCTCCATAGAGGGTTTCGGGCCAGTCAGGGCCACATGGTGAGAGCCTGTCTCAAAGCAACCACGCAACCCCACAATGTCACTTCACACGAACGTGGCATCTATTTTTGTTCATTCGTTTATTGAAACAGGATCTCTCTATGCGCCTAAGATGTGGCCTGGAGATTTAACAGCCCAGATGGCCTGAGCCTCTTCCTGCCTTCATCTCCTGAGCACTGGGATTACAGATATGCATTTGCATACCTGGACTGCTTTTATTTATTTATTTATTTATNTCCCTCCCTCCATCTTGTGGATTAGATGTAAGCTCTCAGCTAAGACTCCAGATTCACCCTGACTGTTCATGCTCTCCACCATGATTGTCATGGACCAATCTTCTGAAACTGGAAACAAGCCTCCAATTAAATGTCTTCTTCTATAAATTGCCTTGGTCATGCTGTCTCTTCACAGCAATAGAACAGTAATCAAAACACATGCTTTGTCTCATAACGCAGATTCTGGATTTAAGTCATTGTTGGGAGAGGCAAGTAGAAGTGGATTATGAGAGAGGAGGAAGAGATTTTAAGTGAGGGAGGAGGATGAAAAGTGAGAGCATAATGGAATACATGTGACAGGAAGGCAGAAATATATTTACCAAGAAAAGGACCAGCAAGAGGAGGGCAGGAGTGATGGGGAGAGTCATGAAATGTAGAGGCATTTTAATCCAGCAACATAGCTACTCTGACAGGGGATGGCTTCCATAGACCTTCTAGATCTTGGAATTCAGTCACACCTTGGATTACAGTATGATTTGGCTAAAATTCAGACTTGCTCTGCCCTTACTTAGTACATACCTTTGATCCCTCTGGCTGGAAGACATACATGCCTTTAGAAMATACCTTTAATCCCAAACAAAGACAACTAATTAAGTGGCAAAGTTACAAATCAGAAATACTTAGAATAAGTGAGAGGTAGGATACCCCCATCTCTCACAAGAACAGATAAGAGGAGCACAGGAAGAGAGTGGTCAGTTTGTGGAGTTCAGAGCTGGTTTTTTCAAACAGARCAATTCAGTTAGAAGACAAGAGAAGCAGATTTGGATCARTCAGCTTGGAATTTGAGCCATAACAGCTTAGTTGAATCAGCCAGCCAGAGTTCAGAAAGAAGCGGAAAAGAGTGAGCTTATTCAGCAGTAAGTCTCAGGGGCTGAAACATTCTAGGCCTACATTARCAGATGAAGGCTGAAGCTGAAGCCTTCAAGGTCCAGATTTGCAGRTTGGATTGTAAATAGGGGTTAGAAGTTTTCAGACCTAGGCCTAGRGCTAATTAGATAGAAACACTGTGCTCATCCCAAGCTGTGAATTCATAAAGCTTGGGTACAGCTCTTATCTCATCACTTTATATGAGAAAAATAAAAGCAACATTTACAGTTGGGGAAAAGAATGAACAGTAAAATGTAAAAAGAAATATATYGGGGGTATGGAGATGGCTAAGCCCCTAAAGTGCTTACTGTCCTCAAGCCTGTGAGTCTGGGTTTAGTTCCTACCACACACATAAAAAGCTGGCTGCAGTGGTGTACACTTATATCTCAACACTGGAGAGGCAAAATGAAGTGGATGTCTGGGGCTTGATGGCTACACAATCCAGCCTACTCAGTAAGTTCCAGGCTAGTNTTTTTTTTTTTGTTTGTTTTTTGTTTTGTTTTGTTTTTGTCAGAATCCTACTAGGTAGCCCTAGCTGACTGGGAACTTGGTATGTAGACCAGGCTGATCCTGAACTCACAGAGACCCTCCGCCTCCGCCTCCGCCTCCGCCTCCGCCTCCGCCTCCGCCTCCGCCTCCGCCTCCGCCTCCGCCTCCGCCTCCGCCTCCGCCTCCACCTCGAGATTAAAGGAGGTCGCTAAGCGGTCTATTATTTATTTATTTACTTACTTACTTATTTGCTGTATATTGGTGTTTTTTGCCTTGCATGTATGTCTGTGTGAGAGCGTCAACTCATTTGGAGCTGGATGACACAGACAGTCCTCTGCTGCCATGTGGTTGCTGGGCGTTGAACTCAGGACACGGCCAGCAGAGCAGCCAGTGTGAAGAGCAGCCAGCCAGTGCTCCTTCCTGCTGAGCCACCTCTCCAGCCCCACAATTCCCACTCTCGTCCAACTTTTCTCATCCTAACGTTGCCGCGAGGACACGTAGACCTCTGTGCTCCAGGCCGGTCTCCCGGCCCCTTGCCACTGTTTCTAGGACTCCGTTGTTGAAGAAGTGTTACGTGATGTTGAAATGTATGACAGAGATGCAGGTTAAAGTGAAAAGAGACACAGGAAGCTGTGACACAGTATGATCCCAATTACGGAAATACAAAACATTCCTTATTCCCTTACCCCCATTGCTCAAACGCAAATTAAGGCTGGGGAGAAACTGCCACAATTTCTAGAACTCTACTTAAGTAATATATTCGCTATCATTGATGGCCAGCACTGTTTCATATCCAATTCTAGCTGCTAGCAACATCTGGCCATTTACATTGAAAACTGATTCAAGTTAAAAGGGTCTATTTTTAATCCCAGCCCTTGAGAGACAGAGGCGGTGGATCTCTGTGAGTTCAAAGCCAATCTGGTCTATATAGCAAATTCCAGCCAGCTAGAGATGCATGGGAAGATCCTGTCTCAAAACTCAAGCAACCAATAAACCCCAAAGAGTAGTGAGAGGCTGTACCAATTTCAGTCCAAATAGATCTAGTACCAGTATATCCAAGGTTCTCAAAATGTAGCAAACACCCAGTTGCCAAGAAGAAATAGACTGTGATACTCCACCCTACATGATCTGCAGGTCTAACCACTGCTTTAGTCCAATGCACTTAATCAGGATCTTTTCCCATCAGTTTCTCAATGTAAAATGAAGTTATCTATTAGCCTGTAGATGGGTGGAACTGGAAAATATCATTCTAAGTGAGGTAACCCAATCACAAAAGAACACACACTCACCGATAAGTGGATATTAGCCCAGAAGCTCGGAATACCCAAAAAATAATTCACATATCAAATGATGCCCAAGAAGGAAGGAGAGGCCCCGGGTCCTGGAAGGCTCAGTGCGGCAGTGTAGGGGAATACCAGGTCAGGGAAACGGGAGGGGGTTGATTGGGGAACAGGGGGAGGAAAGAGGGCTTATGGGACTTTCGGGGAGGAGGGATCCAGGAAAGGGGAAATCATCTGAAATGTAAATAAAGAATATATCTAATAAAAAAATAAATTAAAAAAATATTTGATGCAAAAGAGAGAGAGAGAGATTTTAAGTCTGAGGTAGGCCTGGCACACCACTGCCTATAAACCAAAATTCCCACAGGCAGAATAATAGGGAAGGTCAAATATTATAGTCAGCTTCAGAGATGGTAGGTACTGAAAACCATAAACTGTTAATTTTATCAATTCCCAGGGCAAGGAGCCTGGATTGAGCAGCCAACAGTTTGATATTTCCTCCTACTTCTGAGTGAGTGAATGTATGTGTGTGTGTGTGTGTGTGTGTGTGTGTATACATGCACATATGCATGTGCATAACTGCTTCCAAGCCTTAGCTTAGTCTTTTGTTTTGCTTTTGGTTTGGCTAGGCTGGCCGGCCATTAACATCCTCAAGTCTGTAACCTCCCCGTGGGATCACAAACATTTTATCACCAGGCACTGGCTTTTGAAGGAACTACTCAGGCCAAGGAACCAAGTCCCTTTCCGGGGAACCAGTTCAGACCTCCAGAGACCTGGGTCCCCTGGACCCTGGAGGAGGAGCATACACAGCTAGTGGGAAGGTGACTGCCAGAGGACAGGAGAGGGGCGACTGGCGCCCCCTCCTGACCGCCGAGGATCCCTGCCTCTGCCGGCCTTGGTCACAGGCAAGCCGCTGTGAACCTCAATTTACCCGGCAACTGTCCTTGGTGTTTCTGGTTGCAGAAGGCAACTGAAAAATGGTACTCCTCTTTGTGACGATGTCGTCACCTCTTGCTTTACACCTCCCGCTTTACACCCACCAACAAAACAAAACAAAACAAAACATGGTGTTAAGCACGCTCAAAATGCTGCGGAGATGCACACCAGCCGCTTAAGCCTAGAGAGTCCCACCCGTCGCCCTTCCAGGGGACAAGGGTTCTCGGGGATGCAGCCTCCACCCGGGAACCCCGGGGATGGGGACAGGGACGAGATGGCGGCGCAGAGGCCCTCTTGTGCCCTTGGAGCCACCGCCAGGATGAAGATGCTCTTTCCAGCTTGTGAGCCCATCCACGGCCCAAAGGATACAATCTCTGGGGCCGAGGGTCGGCGGAGGTGTCCCAGAAGGACCTGCAGCCGGGCGCCGGCGCGCGTGACGTCCATGGTGGGGGCGGCAGACTGAACCGCTGCGCCAGTGCCTCACTTAACTCATCGCAAGGCCCCGCCTCCCGGTAGGGGGTAGAGTACAGTCCAAGGGCAGGACACAGCGCCGCCTCCCGCCTCCCGTGCTGGGGGTTGGGGAGCTGGGGGTTGGGGGAGCTGGGGATGAGAGAGACAGCCGAGGCCGTCTGGGAGTCCATGCTCCCGGCCGCTGCGTCTTTGTTCCAATGTGCAAGGATCCTCCCTGCAGCACTGGCGACTGGGGGTGGAGGGTAGGGATTGGGGGGTGGGGGATGGGGGATGGGGGTGGGAATGTTTCCCGGGAACACGAGGCAGTTAGGGTTTTAACGTGGTAGTTTTAACCTATGAACATCTAATCTATGTGACTGTTTCTCCCACTACGAACCAATAAAAATTAAAATCATCTGTGCTATTCAGAAGCGACGTTTAATTTAGCGTGACTTCATCCTAAACTATTAGAAAGTTTGGCCGATAATTTTAAGAAGTGCGATCCATATAGTCTAGTATAATTGACATTACATTTCAGTGTGTGTGTGTGTGTGTGTGTGTGTGT
>BDUI01014217.1:43337-56871 GCA_002335545.1 Apodemus speciosus | reverse complement strand
GGATTGCTTCAAGTTTCTCTCCATTTATTTTGATGGTGGCTACTGGTTTGCTGTATGTTGCTTTTACTTGTTTAGGTACTTCCCATATCTTTCATGATGGCTGCATGCCTACTTATTGCATTACTTAAGTTTCCTTTCTTTTGGGAAAGTTTTTGCATTAGAGAGACTGTGACAGTGTTAACCGAACTCTGCCCTTTTTGCCATATGTGTAATTAGTACATCTCTGAATGTTAAATTTTAATGATAATATTTTATGAGTTAAAACCATTTAACTATGTCATATATATGAATCTATGTACATGTGATCAGCATACTTTATCCATTTGGAGATATCTTTAAATTCTTTTAAATGGCTGCAATGGATTTTTATTCATTTATTCAAGCACGGAGTATGTTTGTTTACCTTCAGGTATTTATCTTCCAATTAGTTGGCAGTAACAACTCATTTACACTGAGCAAGATGTTGGTATGAAAGCCAACAATTTAATGAAACTTTATGCATAATTGGAAAACAAGATTAAAACATGGCAATTTTGTTATTTTTCTGGTACCAAAGATGGTACTTAGAAACTAGCATGAGATAATCAAAACTCTAAAACTAGCACACATTCTCTTCCTGCCTTTTTCTTTTATTTTTTTCAGATGACGTCTTCCTATAAGTATAGATCAAAGTGCCCTAAAACTTATTATCATCCTCCCTCACCTTCAAGAATTGAGATTATAGACTACCAAGCATGTCTGTCTCAAAACCAAGACCAAGACAAAACAAAACCTAACAAAGCAAAAAAATCCAAAAAAATACCCCAATATTTTATGAAACCTTTATACATGGATTTTAGGATAGACTAAGAAGGGGGGAAAGCCAGGATAGATTTCATTTTAGATAGGATACTTTATAAGTAGAGCTGAGTTGATAGGGAAAGTAGTGTTATTTCATAATCTCTGCTATTTTTGAGTATGTGAGATTGTTTTTCATGGAAGACTGTCTTACATCCATCATTCATTAGAACCATGGGTATTAGTAAAGGAAAACATACATCTCTTTCACATTAATTGATGTATAGAAAAAGAAGGTAAATATGATTCCCAGAAGAAAAACTGAAGAAAGATGGAGAGAGATCTTTTTGCCATGAATTTCTTCCTCAGATCTGAGCTTAGAGTTATTTCAAGCTTTTACACATTGAGCTTATCTCTGCTTCCAGAAATATTACTGAACATTCTTTTGTCAGTTCCAAACATGATCTATACTTGAGCCTTTATCTTATTTCCCCTGGAGGCAGGTTTCTAGGAATGTGACACATTATTAGTAATGAAGGAAGATGCTACTACTTTCAAGCAGACTAATTCCTACAATGCCCTCATTTTTTAACCTCATAATTTCACCAGTCTATTGTGCTTCATCTATTTCCTCTTAGGATGCACAAAAATACAATTGCATTCTGAAAGAATCTCCCCTCAGATTATTTTAAGCTGCATTAAAATTAAACAAAAAAAATCAGACATATCTGAATCACCAGTCTTTGTCATCCTACCCCATCTTCATTATTCAATAGAAGCAAAGTACCTGACATCCGTTTATTTACATTATGATAGAAATAAGTTAGCTCAAAATGTTAACTCCTGGTTGGACTCTTATGTTTATGTGAATATATAATTCTGCCATGTGTGACTTAGCCTTTGTTTCCTATCAAGCAAGTTCTATATCTTAAAAGACATGATGAGTTGACATGTGGAAGGGCAAAAATTCTTTTGCATCTATTACATATTAATGTATACTCTGTGCTGTGTGGTGAAGAATAAATCCTTCCTGAAATATAAATTTAAGAGCAATTTTGAAGGTAAATTTTAAAGGGTAAATAGGTCAAAAGTTTTGCTATTTGGTTCTCTTTTACCTGTTTATTACTTCTTGTTCCAACCAAAAATAATTTGTTTGGGTAACTCTCTTCTTCAGCTGTAGTCACTGGTTACCAATGCCCTGGGAACTCCAGCTAATTCTAGAATTTACCAAGTATTTGCAGAAGGAACTTCAGATGGATGTTAGGGACAGGTTCTGGAGTAGAAAATTGAAGTATAATATTCAAAGGTCTTTCCTAGGTGAGGATGTAATTATACATTGAGTGTTAGTTCCCTAGGGTCAGGCAACTAATTTGTAATACACTAGTATAGTTATGCATCATTTTCTCACTTTGAAATAACTGCTGCCAGCATTTGAATCTCATAGAATCCATGAAAAAAGCAGATACAAAGACTTCCTACTTTTTGTTCGCTTATGGAGAAAATGCAAACATACCATGAGCTCATTACCCATAGGCCATAATCTTCACTAGCAAATTTCTGACTAGAAAATATTTCCTCTTATTGTGCTGCAGTAGCTCAGACAAGACATTCAGAAGTACCAAGTCTAATAACAGTATTATGTGTCAAAACTTCCAGAGGAATTGTTTGGATGGAGATAAAGTTCTGTGGAGGTGCTCTTCCTAACATAATAAGACCTTGGGTTCAATTACCAGTAATACAAAGGCAGAAAAAATTCTACAGGGACCATAAAAACACTAGTAACAACACAATTTTTTTTTATTTCTTCTGAAAATAAGCCGTCTAGGGGAAAGCTTTTTGAGTTTCAGAAGGCTTAGTAACAGCAGCATAAGTCTCTGCAACTGAAAGTGATTTATCACTTTTGTTGTGTCTACTAAAATACTGAATAATATCCATTTCCTAACAGGAAGAAAGTTACTATGTGACAAGGGAGTCATTTTTGGGTATCTTAAACTTTCTAGGAGATTCAGTGTCAATAAATGACTCTTGTAAATAGCTATGAGTGCATAGGAATAGTACTTTAATTACTAGTGCTAAACAGGTTGGTATGCTGGGTTTCTGAAAAATAACATCAACCTTTTTTATTAGGAAAATGCTATTTACTCTCCTCTGGAAAAATTGCTATGGGTAAATAGTTTGTGGTACTTTTAACATATTTATGAGCATATATTTAGTAAATTATTGAAAACAAAACAAAACCAAGATAAATGGACCTGATGTCACTTAGTGAAATCTCTCAAACATTTCCTCTTTCCCATTTTTTTGATCCATTAACATTTTAAAGCTTCTCTTAAAGATCATAGTTCTATTTCTAAATGGAAAAATAAGCTAGAAACAAATTTTAAGTATGTTTTATTAAGCAAGGTTATGTATGAGTTAAGGAAAATGCCTGCTTGCATCTAAATTGGTCATGGATAAAGTAGATAAATACAAAATTTTGCATAATAGAATTAAACACATCTTAGTTTCAAAAAATAAACTTGTCAAAAGAAATCTGGGTAGGTGAGATACACTTACTAAAATAGCTACAGCAGCATATTTTATAAAGAAAGTCACAGTGACAGATTGAAGGATTTGATGGAGTTGTTGTTTTGTACCTTTGAATCTGATGTCATTGCAGTTAACCTCCTGGAAGTCACAATAGCACTCTGTTCATAATGAACAGAGGAGTTCAAGGAACTAAAGATTTATTCTTTTCATGTGCTAATTCCTTGAGCTGGTCTTTATGTGCTGCAGTGGATTTAAAGTGGTAGGTAGTATTTTTAGGGTTATATTATAACAGGAATTGTCTGTTAATATGATTTTTGTAGTGTGACTATGACTATATTTTGGTTGAAATTTTTTTCTGTTAATGTGTTATTTTTTTCTTTAGCAATCTATTTTTCTTAAGATGGCAACTCTATTAGGTCAAGTTTCTATATAAAATATATGTTTCTATATCTCTATCTTTTGTTAGAAACATTAGTTTCTAACTCTACATTGGATCAAAATCTAAATGAATCATTGTTCACATTTTGAAAAATCTGTAATTCATTGAAAATATGACTAGATTTTATTGCTCAGTTGCGAATACTCTGTTGGAAAGCAAAATTTAAAACCTATAATTAACTACTTATATTTCTCTTCTCCTTTACAATAATGTTCAAGTTTTCTTCTCATTTGAAACTGGAATAATTACAAAATCATGGGTTGAACTTAGAATATAACAGTTGAGAAGAGGCATAATCATTCTGGATTTTGGATTCAGATTTATTATCAGTTGTATAGCAGCTATTGTGAGGCACACAGTCCCCACTTGCCTTCTTCTCTCATCAACTTTAGGGGCTTTTATTAAGAGGGTGAAATACTTACTCTACCGACTTCTCAGTTTATCAAGTATCATGGACACAGTACAGACTTTAAATCAACAATTAATTTTACATTTTACTTACTGAAATATTCTAGGTGAATAACTGACCTTGAACACTCTTGATTTGATTTTCTCCACAAAGCAGACCTTGACGGGAAAATTTAGGTATCTCTCAATTACTCATTGTTGACTAATACACCACTATAAATGTTAGTTTCTGAAGATAGTGCTAATATTCATTTTCTTCCTTATTTAAAATTTAGTCATGGCTCAATGAGAATAGATCTGCTGTACTTGGCTTCTGATCTGGGAACTAGAATTATTTGAAGACTCAGTCATATGTCTGAGGCTGATGCTGGGTGATGAATGGAAGCTTTTCTGGGAATACTGATTAGTACACCTAGATCTAACATTTCTTTGTAGTTTAGCTGAGTTCAGCTGAGAAGTGTCTCTCAAAAGGGCCAGGGAGGACTATTTCTTGTCATGACTTTATCTCTTCTATGCTGATCACAAGTTAGCACAGATTAAGAGTGAATGGATGTTTATTCCTTGACTTCATGGAAGAGTGTTCATGTCACCTTGTCAGAGAAGCAGATGAGGTGGCATTCACTAGTACTCTCTGATTAATGGTATAAATAGTTATTTTAGGAGCTGATTGTAGGAAAGTTTGTATGGAGGATAGTAAATTAAGAGATGAGAAATAGTCACTCAAGGGGACATTCATGAGAAGGCAACTATTGTGAATGGTTTATGCTCAATTTAACAAGGAACTAATTTTGTTTTATTTTCTTTATGTATCTTCATTTCTAAAAGGAAAAATCATTCATGCATAGAATTTGTTTGACCAAGCCTACCCACTATGTCTAGCAAGCAACCTTTGAAAGATTATGTAGAACACTCACTAAAATTATGTCATTGGCATGTAGGAAGATGGGGTATTTATCCACCATTTATATTTTAGATTGTATAATACGTATGTGTGATTGTAGGTATAACTGTTTTGCTTACTACTTTTAATAAGGGTCCAACCTTTCTTCTAGACCACCACCCAACAGAAGTAGTAGAAGAGAAGAGTTATTAGGATATGGGGGAAGTAGTCATGTTCAGAAATAGTTCCTTGGGGGCAAAATCAGTCATCTTTTTTCAGCATTTCAGTTCTATAAAAAACACCAAATATGATTCAGCAGCTTCAGTCCAGTCCTATAGGCAGGCAGAGTCACACACACAAATTGGCAGCTACAGTCCAGTCCTTTCAGTAAGCAGACACCAGATACAAACCAACAATTACAGCTCAATCCTGAAGAAACTGCAAGACTTGCCAACCAGCCTGAGGCAAGGCTGCAGAAGCACTGCCTCAGGAACCTCATGAGCAGTTTTTGGGTAAGCTTCCCTCAATAGCAGCATTACCATAAGTTGAGTTCAATAATGCTATGTAAGGTGAACCAATACATGCATGTTGTTAGCAAAGAATAGCTAGGCGGTGTGAACCAAACCAATGCTCAGTGCTCATTTTCCACTGTCTGTGGGGTCATATTTATACTCCATCATCACAGGTCCTTCCACGTGTTTGCTATACAAACCATCCTTTCATTTGTGTCTGCTTCAGGAAAGCATCCTTTCATGTGGCTGCTTAAGCAAGACATAACTAACTTTCCAAAAAAAACTAGAAGTTTGCACTTCATGTGATGACTCTTTCGCCCTTCTGATTTGCCTGTCATAAAGTTGAACATATTCTTATGTACCACAACTTCTTGCCTTCTTGCTGTTTGACATATACAGGAACAATCCATGAAGTGCTATACCACTCCTAGGTGGACTCTAGGTGATGATGGGTAAAGGCAATGACAGCTTCTGTCATTGATACATTCCCTAAGACTTGTTCTTGTTACTAAGTTTATTTTGTGACATATTTTATAAAAGAATCAATTGTTTCTTTTTCTATGAATGTTTTATATTTTTGAGTTTTAAAAGTATAGTTATCAAATGATCCCATTCTTCTCTATGGACTGCTTTCTTTAAAAAAAATTACTAATTTTTATTGTATGCATATGTGTAGGTGGGTGCACATGTGCTATGTCACATGCATGAAAATTAGTGGACAACTTGTGGGTTTCAGCTCTTTGATTGTAGCATGAAGAACTCAGATATAAAACTCRCATTGTCAGGCTTGGGGCAAGCAACTTTGCTTGCTGAGCCATCTAGCCCAGCCATTAAGGGCATTCTTTACAAAGTTATGTGAAGTCATTAAAGACTGCTCATTTCTTTCTTGTGAATAATGTGAATATTTTGTAGTACTGAGAAACAGATCAATGTAGAGATGTGCTGAAATTTGGGGATATTATTAAAACAAATGAAATACACTCAATTTATGCATTCAGGTAACTGATATTTAAGAATTTAGCCATTTAGATATGTAATCATGGCAGAACTCTTAAGAATGAGTGTAGTGTCCTTACATAAGAGATGTAATGGAGTTGCACCATCTCTTTTTTTTCCCTTATTTACCTTTCTCCATGTGAGAACAAAGCATACATCCCTAAAAGACAATGCAGCAACAATTCCTCATTAGGTTCTAAATCTTTAATATTGGAATTCTAGTTTCAAAATTAGTGTGATATAATTTCTTTCCCTTATAAATTACATATTTTCTTTCACATATTTTGTTATAACAGCATAAATGAACTAAAGCAATCAGAAAAACTATTGGTTGCTGCTGAATGATATTCAAGTCATTTACTTCCTTGACATTTCTTGTTTGCTCCTTGGGTTAATGGGTAAATTTAATGTATAACTTAGAGGGAAACTGAGACATATCTCAGAATAACAATGTAGAGCAGTGTTACTATAAAAGGCAATACAAAAAGTACATACTCAAAATGTACCAGATGGATAAAAATGACTATATAATTTCTATAATAAGTAGCATTTATTAGATATTTATGGTTTTTAGTCTTCTTCCATTGGAGAACCAATGTGCTTAATTTTATACTGCTATGGGTAATATTTATCTTTCATATATATGACATAATTAGAGGTGAAGATTTTATGCTAAAGAGCCAAGTTTGGTTCTATAGACCAAAAAGGTATGCTCTCTAAATCCCTAATTATACTATCATGGATGTTTAAATCCATATTTACTAAAATCCTAAAATTAGTAATCCTGAATAAAGAGTTTGAATATTAAAATCTTGACATTTGTAATCCCACAAAAAATAATTCTACTTTGAAGAGAGAAGAGTATACTATAAGAGTAGACATTGAGGTCTGTGGAATGAATTAATATGCCCACTATATTTACCATATAGGGAATGTAGTCATATTTTTAGGGCATGAACCTATGAAAGTAAAGAGTGTTAATCATTACTATTTATGATCTTAGTGCCATAATAAGGTCTAATACATTTTAGGTTAAAGAAAACATGAAAGGAACTAAATAGTCATCACTTATGGATTAATTCCCTGTAGTTACATATAATGCAGTCCCTCAACACAGGTATATTTTTCGGGCTGACCATTTGGTATTAGATGAACAATTGGTGTGCTCCTCTTTAGAGAGGACTATTTCTCCTGCTCTCAGCATTCCTTAGTTACCTGTAGTTGTGATTTTTTATTGTTGTTGTTGTTGTTGTTGTTATTTATAAAATCCAAGCCTATTTATTGGTATTGTCCATGTTCAGTCATGTTGGTGAAACTTTGTGGGTGTAGCTTCTGACATTGTGAGGAAACACAATCTCACAGAAAAATGCCTAATCTTTGGCTTTTGAAATCTTTTCATCTGTTGTAACAATTTAAACTTTGCAGAATTTGATGCTACTGCAGTTTTAAAATAATGTATCTACAATTGTCAGTTATAGTGATTTGCATTTCTATGTTCAATTTTTCATCTTATGAATGCAGTTCATTTGGTTATAACTTTTATACTCTTGTGACAGTCACTGGTATGCCTGAGTATTTATGACTGCAAAAAACAAAGCAATCCAAACCAACCCAAACATACTGGAAGCAATGCAGAAGAAGCTGCAGTGGAGGTTCCTGGATATGCTCTACCATTTTACATAGCTGCAATTGGTGTTTACTGGAGAAGCACAGCCCCAGGGGTTTTGTCTCAGGATTACTTCTTGCTACTGATGTGCCTTATCATGTTTGTCATTGCTGTGTTCCTCATATATCTGGCATGATGTGATTGGGCATAGGCAGATTGCCTACAACCTAGTGTTGTTACTTCCTGAGAGTTAACCCATCTTCCTGAGTGATAGCACACTCTATTGGCCAATTTTCCTAAAGATCAACATGAAGATAAACTTTTATAAAATAATATTGTTTAGATGTACTAATAATTTTACAGAATTCCTGATTTTACTTAGTTTTAGGAAGTTAGAATAATTGCCAGAATGTTCAGAAGGTGGTTTAACTTGTTTCAAGAGAAACATATGATAAAGTTAGAATTAAGAGCAGAATGAGCCTTGTAGGATAGTGCAGGTTATATAGAGTACAACATGCTTTTATGCATTATAAGCATATGATTGTACTTGGAAGAGAAAAAAATAGGCTTGGGACAAGTTAATGATCAAAGAAAACATTCATTCTGGAATGGGTCTAAGTTCTTGGATCTTGCGATCTAGGGATGTGGCCACAGGTTTCAGTGTGCACTATAAAGTCAGGGTTATGAATAAAGATTAAATATTTCTATTATGAGTATGAAAATAAAAAATAGATGATTAGCCAGTTTAGCTGAACAAGACTTCAAAAGTAAGACAGAGGATATCTGTTTCTTGGTAAATATAATTGTTATCAGCTAAGCCTAGAAAAACCTTGCTGCTGTAGACTGGCTTGCTTAAAATTGGTGAATAAATGACAAAAGAATTATTGCTTGGTGTTTAAAATGAACTTATGGAGAGAAAGATAAATGGGAAATGTTTAGTAAGGTATGAGTTTCAAAAGCGGAATCCATAATCAGTAATCGTATTGTAATTTCATTTGTATAATGATTTTAATCTGTTATTTGAGGAATTTTTGTGGTGATAATTTTTAGAGAATATGTAACTTGCGTTTATGAGGTAATCTTTTTCCAATGAAGAGAACTTAGTCTTAGATGATATAAAAAGGCTAAGAGAAAATTAAGTTATTGGAATCAGCTTGTTGGAGCTTTGCCTCATCTAATATGTCTGTCTGTTTGTCTGTCCATCTGTCTGGACATGTGTGTGTGTGTGTGTGTGTGTGTGTGTGTGTGTGTGCTCTCTTAGACTATCTATTGTCTGATTGTTCCCCAGAGCCTTTTCATGCCACCAGCAGAGATGAATGAGTAGCACTCTATCTCTGCCAGCAGTGGGAGTCACTGCTCATTTTAATTTCAGGACTGGTTCCTTATTAATTTCTTTTAATTAGTTTCTTTTCAATTTTGGACTGCACCAAAGCCTATCTGGAAAGTGCGAATTGGTATCTGGCAGTTCTGATTTGCATTTTCCGAATCACTGCGAGGTCCCCCATCACTTCCCCAGAACCCAATCTCCGCCGACCCCGAGTCTCCCGACATCCGTGGTTGCTGTCGCCACCTCCACCTGCCTCCAACCATTAAGATCTGGACGGTGCAACCCGACAGCTGAAATTACAGGATGTTCCTCCAGCCACTGTTTCCATGGGAACAAGTAACAGTCATCCTTCATGATTAGGTGGTATCCATGGCAACCAAGCCAGCAGCATTTGAATGAAACCGATTTTATTTTATTTATTCTTTGCGAACGCATGAAGGTTGAGATGCCTGACTCTGACCGTAGCTTCCGGGAGTCTCTGTGCTTAATAGGGACTTTTTTCCTGTCGGTGGAGAGAGAGATTCAGGGTCAGCTGATTCCAAGGCTCAGTTCTGTAGCCTGGGAGGTTGTGTGGAGGTCGTATCAAGTCTGAGATGAAGAAGGACTACTGGGCTGTCTTCTGAGGAAGACTCCAAGGTGATTGGCTCTCCCTTCCCYCAAAYGGTTCTTACAGATACTTTCTTAGTGCTGGGTGATCTTAGTGATTTTGACCTCTCTGAGATCCTGCTTTACTTCCATGGGAAAAAGCTGTGTTGCCAAGTTGGAAGGCAGAGACAGAGGTCCCTGAGCTTCATTTAAAGCTCTGGGCCAAGAACCCCAGATGTAGAGGCACTGTTAGGTCCGGGGGTGCAGCGGGGATGCCTGCTCCCTGATTGGTATTCTGGAATAAAATAAAGATTATTTTAGGGGAGTTCACTGGGAGAGTGCTGTCTGCTTTTACTCTCAACTCACTGAACTGATGTTTGTTTAATCCTGAGCCCAGAGAYGGAAAGGCACTGGGCCAGAGTCACACAGCACAGATAGGATTTAAATGGAGACACCCCCCCCCACACACACACACACACGCTGTTTCCTCTGCCTTCCCTGAGGTCCTAAGTGAGAGTTCTTTTGGGGGGCATTGTTTGGGGGACCTAGTTACCTCTGCATCTTGCAGCCTTGGTTTCCTCATCTGAAGGGAGTACACGGCACGGCTGTCCAATCTGTCGGCCCGTGATCTCTGTAGGGACAATACTGTTGGCAGTATTGTGCACAAGCTGGCCAGAGCCGGGTCCCAAGGAGATGGAAAAATCTTACTCTTTTTCATTATAAAGCCCAGGACGTGGGCAGTGCCTAAGAGAATCTACCTTCGGTCTTGCAGGTTTAGGTGGGCGCAAGGGAGACCGGAGCCTGAGGACATCACCGAGGGCAGCACGCAAAGCTAGCAACGGCTGAGAGGTGCTGGTCACACTGCCCGTGTGCCTGGCTCGATGCTGGCTGGGGTCTGGCTCCCTGCAGTCTCCCAGGGRAATCACTTGGGGTAAAATGGGAGGTTGTACCAAGCAGCCTCAGAGAAGCTTCTAGAAGCGAGGTTCTGGGGGGTCCTGGAGGCCATCAGTCTCAGAGCTGGGTGAGGGTGCAGCCCCCCCCCACATCCTTGTTTCACCAGGAGAACAGGTGGTGTGTGTGTGTGTGTGTGTGTGTGTGCAAGTCACCTCTGTGTGCGTATATATGCCTGTGTATGTGTGTGTTCTGTGTGTCTGCATCTTTGTGTGTATGTATGTCTCTGTGTATGTGTCTGTGTGCTTATGTGTTTGTCTGTATGTAAATGTGTGTGTGCACCTCTGTGAGTGTCTCCNGTGTGTGTGTGTGTGTGTGTGTGTGCAAGTCACCTCTGTGTGCGTATATATGCCTGTGTATGTGTGTGTTCTGTGTGTCTGCATCTTTGTGTGTATGTATGTCTCTGTGTATGTGTCTGTGTGCTTATGTGTTTGTCTGTATGTAAATGTGTGTGTGCACCTCTGTGAGTGTCTCCATGTATATGTACCTGTGCGTGTGCCCTTCCCTGTGTTTCCCACATGTGAACACATGCATCTTTGGAGACCAGTCATTCTCTGGGGACCTCAGCCCCTTTTATCGATCATAGGAATTGTAAGACCATTGGAGGAGGCTCACTTTGCTAGCTGTTGGCCCATGGCTGAAGTGGGTGCTCTGTGTGGGCTAGCTGAGTTGGTGGCGGAAGGCTGATGGTCAAAGTGGGGGATTGGGGGAGGTGACCCAGAACTGCTGGATGCCTGGCTCAACGGGACGGGAATAGAGATAGTCATTCTCCTTCCCACTATGAGAAACAGGGAGAGACTTAGTAGGTCCTCGAGACTCAGTGACRGAGAGTGGGCATGAGTCATGTCTAACTAATGCGGTACCCCCAGCAGGAACAATGGCGTCTCAGAACGTGACTATATCCCACAGAAGGCCATGCAGTCCATCACAAGGGGACAGCATGGGTGAAGGGGTGAGGGGGGCAAGTATGGMAGAGGAGCACTCAGGGGGAGCAGGGAGGCACCTTAGGAACCAGGATAAAGGCCATATTGTCTTGAGGGAACCGAGTTGGGCAGAAGATAGCTAACTGGAGTCTGAGCAYGCCAGGCTTGTGAGCTCCTATYATGACCCTTTCTGCTGTCCCTGGAAAGGTGGCTGATCACAGSAGCCTKCCTGAGCTAAGGTTTGCCCCTTGAGCTGAGCTCTGAGGGCYGTCCACGTGTCCAGGCTTTTGGCTGGTCCTGAGGCCCAGTGGCTCAGTACGTCAGGAACCGTGGACTTGGCCAGACGTACCCACTTCCTAGGGATCGGACYGAGGTTCAGGCTCTACTCTGGTGAACTGGGGCCTCCATTGCCTGCTTGGCTGGTTGGAGCACCACCCCACCCCCACCTCCTGCGCCCCAGGACCCAGAGGACTCAGAGGTGACTGTGGAGTAAACTGTCCCCGAGCTCACAGGACATGTGCCTGGTGTGATGACACGTGCCCTTAGCTAGCACGTTCGGACCCCCGTCCAGGCGGAGGTGTGTGCTGCGGCAGAGCGAGCGAGCGGGAGCCGGGCTGCATGGGGGGAAGAAGGCAGCCKGTGAGCGTGGGAAGAGATTTCCTAGGGAAACCTCCAGAAAGAGTGGGTGTCTCTCSGCTGACTAGCGGAGCATGTGGGCGGGGGAAGTTTTAAGCAGAGAAACAGCGAGGAAACACACGGAAATGGCTGCCTGCCACCTGACTGGAGGGACTAGTCTGGCAGAGGTGGCCCAGCGCGTGGCCTGCTTGCTCCTTGATGAGGAGCCAAGCTCTGTCCTTTCACACTGCTGGGAACACCTTCTCAGTCAGGAGAGGAGGAGGTAGGTAGTGTGGGTAGGATGTTCCAGACTGCCCTGTCTTCGAGGGGCCTGTGTCTGAACACCTGTGTCTSAACACCCGTGTCCTGTGTCTACATGCGTCCCCTGTGGTACACATGTGGGAGGATCTCTGTGACYGTGAATGTGTGCACACATTTGCCAGGGTGGCTTCTTATCCCATGTCCCCGCGYGCCCAGGGCGACCTTCACACTGTCCTTTTCTTCTTTATGAGTCGATGGTTTTTTGCTAAACACCACAAACACCAGGCTCCTTGTGGGGTGCAGGGGATGTGGAGGTGCAGGGTGGGCATCGGGACTTGTGCCCCCACGTGCACATACACACAGGGCAACGATATTGCCAGACTCAGCCATGTCCTTAGAGCAGAAGAATGGCAGGCAGAGGTGTTCCTAGGGCTGTCCGGCTACTCGGGCTGGTGGGAGAATCTRGGGGACGTCCTCTGTGGGGGGCCATAGCAGAGCAGGCAGAGAGACTGCACCTCTGGTCTGAGGGGGCAGGCAAGAAGCCTCTGGATCGAGCTGCCCGAGGCCTGCCTCAGGGGTGTTCCCTGCTCTACCCTCAGGCCGCCACCTGAGTATTAAAATCTGAGTGTTTCTTGACTTAGAAGCCAGGTGTGGTGGCTTTTAATTCCAGCACTTGAGAGGTAGAGACAGGTGGATCTCTGAGTTCCAGGATGGCCTGGGCTACA
>BDUI01014210.1:20022-32557 GCA_002335545.1 Apodemus speciosus | reverse complement strand
TGTGGATTGGTAGAAGTGGCAAGCTTTTCTGCTTGATGTCACTGGGCTACTGTAAGCATGGTGACGTGAAGTCACCATACTCGCAATTCATGGAGTGGCATGGAGAGCTCCCACCCCCACCTCAGTCTGGTTACATTGCTCTGAGAAAGTGACTCATCAAAACGGGCTGGGCATCCAGGCACTAGAAGAACGAATCCACAAGTCAGTCAGTCTTTGGTTAGCTCGGTGATCTAAGAGGCTGGCAAACRTGCTGAGATCAGTATCTGGAAGGCGACAGCCTGGCGGGTCCAGGACTTGGGAACTTCACTGTGAATGTTGGTGTGAACATGCTTGGCAGGCTGCCGGACTGCACAGAGCCCACCTAACCCTGTAGCTGGAACAGAACTTAGAGAGAAAACTCTCCCTGGAATGCGCAACTTATGACGGAATATGAGGCTATGAGGTCAAGGTCATCAGCCTCCCTCCTTGTTTTATAGACAAGGAAAAWCAGAGAAGACCCTATCACCCCACTAATTATCAACACTTCCAGGGCCGAGATCTGTGACTATTTTAGTTTCTATTGCTCTGATGGAGCACCATGACCAAAAGCAACTTGTGGAGGAAAGGGCTTATTGACTCACACCTCGATCACACACATATCATCATGGAAGGAAGTCAGGACAGGAACTCAAGCAGGGCAGGAGGCTGGAGCCCTGCCTGATGCAGAGGCCATGGAGGGTGCCGCCTGCTGGCTTGCTCCTCGYGGCCTGCTCAGTCCGCCATCTCATAGAACTCAGAGCCATCACCCAGAGGTGGCACCACCCAGAGGGCCGGGCTCTCTTTTATCATCCCTAATTAAGAAAATGCCCTATAGGCCTGCGCACAGCCTGATCTTACGGAGGGGTTTTCTCAACGAGGCTCCCTCCTGTCTGATGATATTAGCTTGTGTCATACTGACATAAAACTAGAAGCACAGGGACTTGTTCTCCCTCCCTGACTAGCCTCTTCTGAAGCAGCGGAAACGATGAACTTGCTTGGGATTTATTGCACAAAAATCCTGGYGGACAGATTTTGCTTGCTGCGAGCCCTAACTGTTGTCCTCGCCACCCATACCGCTTCAGGAATAGATCTTTGTTCTTGAACGGGGACAAAGCCAGGCTGGGTGACTTTTCTAGCTTTTAGTTGCCCTGAGGAATGTCTTGGAGTCTCTGCAAGTCTAGATTCGAGACTCTCTGAGTTTGGATAGGAAACTCTTCAGCCCTTGGGATGAGTCAGCGTGGGTTCGGCTCCGCTGAGTGTTCCTCGGCTTAACCCGTGTGCCCCAGCACGCCAAAGGGCTGAGGCTTGACTGGGATGGAACTTCAAGGCCTCTGGCTTTAACCTACTACAATGGCTGAGCAGTACATGTTTCAACATTGGAGTGTTCCTTGTGCCACGTGATGTGCGGGATGGCTGTCTGTCCCTTGTCCTTTGCCCAATGCTGGGCCAGTACCCCTAAGAAAGGGGGGGGGGGACACTGTATGAAGGAGCAGGTTCTAAAGGGAAGCAGGGGATCTCTCTGAGAGAATGGCTGTCCTGTGCCCACCCCTGGACACCATGCTGGCCGGCTGCCTGTCCCTAGGGCTTCCTCTTGGGGTTCCTCTAGGTGGTGGTGGAAGGGTGCGGCCAAGAGTTACGATTAAGGAGACGTTGCTCACACACACCCATTTCCCCGGAAACACATCTGTTCAGCCAACTACAAAAAGCTTCTTGTTGACTTACTTAGCCTCTGTGAAGTTCATACTCAAATTAACAGGGTGGAAGAGAGGAGGGGTTATAACACCTCAAGGGGCTAGCAAGGCATGAAAAATGCATGGAGACCTGGGTACCAGATGTTTGTCTCACCTACATAAAATAAGCGAGACAAAGTGATGAGACAAAGCGCTAAATCCAAAATTCTATCATGGAGAGCACAGAGGGACTCTGGAATCTCTCCTTTCTGTCTGGGCCTTCCCTTGCAAGGTCACTCAGGCTTGGCAGAAGCAGCTGGATAGCCACGGAGTTCCTATACGTCCGCACTGACCAAGGCAATTAGTGTATATACAACATGGACCTTGGCTGACTTGGGGGCCTCACACCCAGAGGGCCTCTGGTGCTTAGCTTGCTGCTTCCAGGGTTAGTTCAGAGGCAGTGCTGGCAGATAGATGGTCCTCCTGGGACTACCCAGCAAAGGACAGGCATTTCAGAGCCCCTGGGAGCGGTCTACAGTGCTGGAATGGTGGGCCACCAGGCTTCAGGTTGCTTCCGGCAGAAAAGGTTGTTTGCAGCCTAGCTTCTTGTAGGTCTGCAGGTTTTCTTCCCCCAGACATCCCCATACCTAGAGCTTGCAGCCAAGTATCTCACCCGTCCCCCAGGTAGCAGAAGTGTCTTCCACACTGTGAGCCCAGCTCATCGCAATCCTGGGAGCGGAGGGAGGACTTTCGTAAGGAATGGGCCAGAGATCTGCTTCTGTCCACACCCCCGCTCAGTCCCCATTTGTCCTTCAAACTACCTCCGGCATAGGCAGCCCCACGTGACCTCAGCACACATGCCACCACTACCCACTTTACTTAGAAGTCGATCTCCATGCTGCCTTTCCCTGAAGCACGTTTGTGTCTCCCAGAAGCTGGTGACGACAGAGAATGGCTGACATTTTCAACGGTCCACCGTAAACTCGCCTCTGTTCACACCGAGTGAATGCTTCTGAGTGTGTGTGTGTGTGTGTGTGTGTGTGTGTGTGTGTGTGTGTGTGTGTTCCCAGGCCCTCACTGCACAAGACTAAGCTGGCTGACGTGGTCAGGGAGCGGCTCTCAGTCCTCCCACTGAGCTTCACCCAGTCCCGCAGCTGCGGTCCGCTTTCTCAGCGTGCAGGGCCTTTGAACCTGCAACCTTAACGCCTGGGATTCCTTCACTCAGTCACCACACGTTTTTTGAGCATCAGCTATACATCAGAGACCTCACTACAAGCTGCCGAGTAGACAACAAGACATGGGTAGAGGAGAAAAAAAAAACATTTTCAGTAAAAGATATGTATTTTAAAAAGAAAATAATATTTCAAGTCGTTTGAAAGGAAAAAAGGAATTTTTTTTTTAAATAACAAGATATTGCTTCTGAAATCTATAAATAGCACTCGTTGCTTCAACATAAACTATGCCCAGCTACGGAGGGGCCTCAGTGGTTAAGATCACGGGCTGTTCGTTCAGAGGGCCTGGGCTCAGCTCCCACATGGCAGTTCACAGCTGTCTGTAACTCCAGGGAATCTGAGTCTCTTTTGGCCCCCATGGGTAATAGGCAAGCATGCAAGGAAAACACCCATACGCACGGAATTAAAAATGTGAAAACATACCCAACTATGTCCTAGAGGCAAAGCTACAGACTTTCTAAAGCTCAGCACTAAAACTGGATCTCCTGCGCGTTCTTCTCAAGAATTGTGCCTCTACCCACGCCAGTTTTTAATCTAATAACTAACGTTATTTACTTGATGACACAGGCTCATGAACACAAGAGAAAGTGGAACCCATCACAAGTCTGGATGGCGATGGTGGAGAAACACCCAGAGTTGCTCTGTCATGCAGCGAGTGTGGTCTACTTGATTTCTTCCCTGTTCTTAAAAGAGCAGGACATCACTCATGACTCTCTAGCCTCAAAGTCTGAGAGCTCTCTCCATGTCTGACTCTGCGTGTCACACTGATGCTCCTTGGGGAAACACACACACACACACACACACACACACACACACACACACCCGTTAGGTTTGTTTCTGTTGCTAAGTGCTGCACTTTAGAAAGCCGATTGCTTTGGCTGCATTCAAAGAGCCTCAGTTCACACCTCCAGAGCCAACTCTTCCCTAAGTTCATCTGCTTCAACCTACCTTTCAGAAGATCCACCCTCTGCTTTAGAATTGACCTAAAGCCAAGACAGGCTTGCTGCTCTGGTTTGTTTTGTTTTGTGGCCTGGGAACTAAGAATGATTTTTAAATGAAAACCATCTGGAGATGAATAATTTTACAGCGAGTGGAAGTGAGACCAAATGGACATTCTGTGTCTCCTCAGACAGACTCACGGACGAACTTCCTCATTTGCATGTTTCAGCTGCTATCACCCCCTCCCCCTCCCGCTCCCCCTCCCCCGGCTGAGCTGGCTTATTGCATGTGAGTAGTGTGGTCCATAAAGCTTACATGGGTGTATCTCCTGTGTTGGGATGAGATGCCCTGAGAAGAAGTGGGATGGCTGGGAACTGGCCTTATTTAGAGGTCGGGTGGAATGAGAAAACTCTAGCTTTCAGAGCCTTCCGTTTGGCCTGCAGGAGCATCCACTGAGGCTGCTGTCTAGTGAATTCCAGCCATCTCAGGAATGGGAAAGCTGATCTCCAACAGCTGCCCTCAGACCCCTGTCCGGCAATCAAGCACCGTTGATCTGGCCCAGGGGTGCTAGTAGGCAAGGGCTCAGGGGGTATAGTCTTGGAAAAACTCAACAGCACCTGGGCCACAGAGATTGCTCAGTAGTTAAGAGCACTCTCTGCTCTTCCAGAGGACCTGGATTCAATTTCCAACACCTACATGGTGGCTCACAATTGTCTGTAACTCCAGTCCCAGGACACCTGACTCTCTCTCTTAGCCTCCTTGGGTACCAGATACATAGACATATATATATAGGCAAAACACCCATACATACATACACACTCATGCACACATCCATATGCACACATACACACTCATACACACACCCACACACACATACACATACCCATACATACATATACAGACACAGACACAGACCCATTCACACACACACACTCATACACACCCATACATACACACCCATACACACACACTCATACACACACCCACACACACATACACATACCCATACATACATACACAGACACAGACACACACCCATTCACACGCACACTCATACACACCCATACACACACAACAATACATACACACACACCCATACACACACCCATATATACACATACACACACATACACACACACCAATACATACACACACACATACACACACCCATACACATACATACACACAATACACACACACCAATACACACATACACATACACACATACACGCACACCTATACACACTCATACACACACTCATTACACACACATACACACACATACACACACACTCATACACACAGCCATACACACACATACACACACACCAATACACACACACACCAATACACACACACACCAATACACACACATACACACACCAATACACACACTTACACACATACCCATACACACACCCATATGTACACATACACACACATACACACACACCAATACATACACACACACTCATACGCACACCCATACACATACATACACACACCAATATACACACAAACACACACATACACACAATACACACACACCAATACACACATACACATACACACATACACGCACACCTATACACACTCATACACACACTCATCACACACACATACACACAACACACACACCAATACACACACAAACACACACACTCATACACACAGCCATACACACACATACACACCAATACACACCAATACACACACTTACACACATATACACATATATACACACTCATACACACACACCAATTCACACACACACACACACACACACACACACACACACACGGAATATGACCAGCGCTGACCATTCAATCTGTCTTTTCCTCCTCCTCTTCTGTCCCTCATCTCCTCCCTACCATCGCCACGGGTTTTGTTGGTTTATACCGGATAGGTCATTATTTTCTAGCAAAGTGTAAGGGCAAGCACATGTTTGCAATATTGGCGGACATACTCCTTCCAGTCTTTTCTTTTTCCTCTGTCATGTCTCCTCAGATTCCCTTCCACCCCAACGAAGTACCTAGACTGCTCTGGCTTGTTTCACGGAGCAAGGGAGTAGGAGTCAGGAGAGACTCCTTCTGGCTTTAGCTTCAGGCACAGGGAGAGACAGATGCCCTGAGCACTCTCACAGGTGCCGCATCCAGAGAACATAAACGCACAGCACACGGCTTCCCTGACCTGCATCTCTGTGAAGGAAGTGTGTGTGTGTGTGTGTGTGTGTGTGTGTGTGTGTGTGTGTAGGCAGGATGCCAAAGGTCAGAGAATCACTTGGGAGGGATTTGAGTCACAGCAGGAGATGGTTCTTGGGGAAGACATTCTGTGACGGACATACAAGCAAGGCTATGAAATACAGTGTGGCAGTGGGGGCGGGGGGGGGAGGGTAAGGAGGTGCCTGGCAGGCCCATGCTGTGAGGTGTCCCCCTGAGAAATCACGCCATGAGACACACCTAATATAAGGAAAGTCTATTGTCGGGAAAGGGAGGGGAGCAGGGACCTAGAAAAAATGTAGAGGCGGAGAAAGGGAGGGACCCAGGAGGACAGAAAGAGAGAGGCTGRCCAGAAACACACGGGAGAAGGGAAGTGGGAAAGAGTAAGAGAGGAGGGAGGGAGTGAGAGAGGGGCAGAGAGAGACAGAGACAGAGAGAGACACACAGTGAGAGACAGAGATAGAGACAGACAGAGAGAGAGACAGAGAGAGACACACAGTGAGAGACAGAGAGATAAAGACAGACAGAGAGACAGAGACAGAGAGAGACACACAGAATGAGAGACAGAGATAGAGACAGTGAGAGACAGAGAGACAGAGACAGACAGAGACAGAGAGACACACAGAATGAGAGACAGAGATAGAGACAGACAGTGAGAGACAGAGAGAGACACACAGAATGAGACAGAGATAGAGACAGAGAGAGATAGAGACAGAGAGAGATAGAGACAGAGAGAGAGAGAGAGAAAGAGGAGGAAGGGAGGGAGGGAGACGGAGCGGGAGCGGGAGAAGAGGGGGCCTATGGCAGTGAACAGTCCTCTTACAAGCTGCCAGCATCTGGCACACAGCACAGGTGATGACGAAAGCTATTGCTAGGTCTTGTTAGGTCGCCGTTGGATGCACCTAGCAGAATTGTCTGTAAGCCAATAAGCAGTGCGCTCAAAGTCATATCCTTCACTGGCCCCAGCTCATCTCTGGGGACAGGCCCACAGCCAGCCCTTGCCTGGGTGACTTCCTACAGGACAAGGTACACCGTAGCTTCCAGCCTTGGCTCTGTGCCCATCCCGCCTGCCCTTGACGTCTCCCCAGTTCTGAAATCAGACCGGAAACTAGGGAAAGCATTGATGCTCCGTAAACATGGTGAGTGGCATGTCCTAGAGTGACATCACTAGATTGCCGCTGGGCAGCCAGACTGGGGGCCACGCCCAGCAAGTGTGTTCATGGGAGGGTCACTTATGTTTGAGGCTGCGATGAGATCGGGACTCGATGGAGGGTGAGAATTAGGGGGTGGGAAGCTAAGTGGCTGGCAGAAGGCAGAAGCGGAAGTTGGGCTTGTGCTAGGGTCTCACTCCCCTTGTGCTCACCCAAAGAGGCTGTTCTTGATGCCCTCACGCTGATGTACCAGTTCTGGCACAGAGAGTTCCTGCCTGTTCTGCATTATTCCCAGCTCGGCTTCTTCCTAAGAAGACTGCCCGAGGGAAGGAGGGCTGGGAGAGAGACCTTTCCTCAGGCTTTCCAGATCGATCGCTGGCCACAGATCCTCCGGGAGGGAGTGGGAACCTGCAAAATGCTTCCCTCTTACAGAGGATAAAGGCCGGCTCCTTCCCTTTCTGAGCCAGGGCTTAAAGGCTAGATCTGTCTGCCATTCATCCTTTCTGCTCAATTACAGTAGATTGCTTGATCTCATTTATTTTCTCCTATATGTTTGAAGTTAGGCAGCTTTCATTTGAAATGGAAATTCATGCAAATACTATGTAAATTAGGTCATTCCCAGATTAACTGAGGTGGAGGGGAATCTGGTCGTTTTAGCAAGCACCATCTGTCCCCTCTTTATTTTTTTTCCGTATTGAATCCCACCCTTCCCTTTCTCAATCAACTTTGAAACTTGTTTCTTGGGGGCGAAGAGATCTTTTAAGGAAGGGAAGGAATCACCTGTGTTTCTCAGCTGGGCTGTCCCTGTCCTGTGAGAAAAGAGGCTCTGGTGAGAGGCTGGCCAAGAAGAGTCAACTTGGTGTGAATGGTTCCGAGTGCGAGTGACCCGGTAGCCAGCCACACCCCACATGCAGGCCTCAGGCTCCCGCTTTTCTGTCTTGATTCTCATTCTTCTTTTTGCCATCAGCTGAAGTCTTCTCATGAGCTTGGAAGCCCTCCTGCCTCATCTTGTGGCAGACAATATTTTCAACAAAATAATAAAAGAAAATGTCCCTAACCTAAAAAAAGAGATGGCTATAAAAGCACAGAAGCTAACAAAACACCAAATAGTTGGGACCAGAAAAGAAAATCCTCTTACCACATAATAATCACCAGTAAATGTACAGAACAAAGAAAGAATGTTAAAAGCCGCACGAGGAAGAGGCCAAGTGACCTAGAACTATCAGAACTATCAGAATTACACCTGACACTTGAAGACAAAAACTAAAAGCCAGAAGATCCTAGGCAGATTGTCTTGCAGACCCTAGAAAGCCACAGATGTCAGCCCAGACTACTATAGCCAGAAAAACTTTCAATGATCATAGATGGAGAAAACAAACTATCCCATGGCACTCATTGAAGGAAAAATCCACCAAGACATTACAATTCTGCACATCTATGCCCTAAATGGCAAAGGCACCCACATTTGTAAAAGAAACATTACTAAAACTTAAACCACACATTAATAGTGGGAGACTTCAACATACCACTCTCATCAATGGTCAGGTCATCCAGGCAGAAATTAAACAGAGAAATAATGGAACTAAAGGATGTTATGATTCAAATGGACCTAATAAATATCTATAGAACATTTCACCCAAACACAAAAGAATACACCTTCTTCTCAGGACCTCACAGAACCTTCTCTAAAATTAACCAAATACCCTGCTCCAAAACTGATCATTCTCAGTCACAAAGTAAGTCTCRGTAGATACAGGAAAATGGAATTAACTCCCTGTATTTTGTCTGACCACCATGGATTAAAGCTGGGTTTCAACAACAGAAACAACAGAAAGCCTATGAACTCATGGAGACTGAAGAGCTCTCTCTATTCAGTGACCACTGGTCAAGGAAGAAAWAAAGAAATTAAAGACTTTATAGAAYACAATGAAAATGAATGCACAGCATACCCAAACTTATGGGATACCATGAAGGCATTCTAAGAGGAACGTTCATAGCACTAAGTGCCTTCATAAAGAAATTAGTGAGATCTCGTCCTAGCAACTTAACAGCACACCTGAAAGCTCTAGAACACAAAGAAGCAAACAGAGAGTAGACAGCAATAATAACATATTTAATATGTTTATTATTGATTTTAATAATATTTAATAATAACTGACATAAAAACAGATTCATCAACGAATCAAAGGCCTAGAAGTAAAGCCACACACATAAAAACTTAAGTTTTGATGAAGAAGCCAAAATTGTACACTGGGAGAAAAAGAGCATCTGGAATAARTGGTGCTGGTCTAACTGGATGTCTGCATGTGGAATAATGCAAATAGATCCATATCTATCATCCTGCACAGAACTCAAGTCCAAGTGGATCAAAGATCTCAACCAGGTACACTAAATTGGATAGAGGAAAAAATGGAAAATAGCCTTGAATGCATTGGCACAGGAGACAACTTCCTGAACAGAACACCAACAGCTCAGGTTCTAAGACCAACAATTAACAAATGGGACCTCATGAAATNACAATGAAAATGAATGCACAGCATACCCAAACTTATGGGATACCATGAAGGCATTCTAAGAGGAACGTTCATAGCACTAAGTGCCTTCATAAAGAAATTAGTGAGATCTCGTCCTAGCAACTTAACAGCACACCTGAAAGCTCTAGAACACAAAGAAGCAAACAGAGAGTAGACAGCAATAATAACATATTTAATATGTTTATTATTGATTTTAATAATATTTAATAATAACTGACATAAAAACAGATTCATCAACGAATCAAAGGCCTAGAAGTAAAGCCACACACATAAAAACTTAAGTTTTGATGAAGAAGCCAAAATTGTACACTGGGAGAAAAAGAGCATCTGGAATAARTGGTGCTGGTCTAACTGGATGTCTGCATGTGGAATAATGCAAATAGATCCATATCTATCATCCTGCACAGAACTCAAGTCCAAGTGGATCAAAGATCTCAACCAGGTACACTAAATTGGATAGAGGAAAAAATGGAAAATAGCCTTGAATGCATTGGCACAGGAGACAACTTCCTGAACAGAACACCAACAGCTCAGGTTCTAAGACCAACAATTAACAAATGGGACCTCATGAAATCAAAAAGCTTCTGTAAGGCAAAGGACACCATCAAAAGACAAAGCAGCAGTCTACAGATTGGGAAAATATCTTTACCAATCCTACATCCAACAGAGGGCTGATGTCCAAAATATATAAGAAACTCAAGAAACTAGACATCAACAAAATAAATAACCCAATTTAAAAATGGGGTACAGATCTAAACAGAGGATTCTCAACAGAGGAATCTCAACGGCTGAGAAGCACTTAAAGAAATATTCAACATCCCTAGCCAACAGGAAAATGCAAATCAAATGGCTCTGAAATTCCATCAGAATTAATCAGAATGAAATTAGCCAACAGAATGGCTAAGATAAAAAAAATGAAGTGACAGGACATGCTAGTGAGAATGTGGAGCAAGGGGTACGCTCTTCCATTACTGGTGGGAGTGCAAACTTGTTCATTCACTTTGGAAATCAATTTGGCAGTTGGTCAGAAAATTAGGAATAGACCTACCTCAAGACACAGCTCCTTAGCATACACCCAAAGGATACTCCATTATACCACAAGGACACTTGCTCAACTATGCTGATAGCAACTTTATTCGTAATAGTTAAGACAACTTAGATGCCTCTCACCTGAAGAATGGGTGAAGAAAATTTACACAACGGAATATTACTCAGCCATTAAAAACAGTGACATCATGAAATTTGAAGGCAAATGGATGGAACTAGAAATGATCACCTGAGTGAGGTAACCCAGACCCAGAATGTCAAACAAGGTATGATGTATCCACTTATAGATGGATATTAGCCATAAAGGATAACCATGCTACAATCTACAGACCCAAAGAAGCTCAGTAGCAAGGAGGGCCCAAAGGGGGATTTGTGGAACTCACTGAGAAGGGGAAGTAGAATAAATTTTGCAGGTAGATGGGGGTTGGGGGTAGGATGGGGTCTGGACTGGGGGATAGGGATGGGAACAGGAGGTATCAGGTAAGGTAATGGGAATCAGGTAGGGGAAGGATGGAGGGAGAGAGAACTGGGAGAGARAATTGGAATCAGTCAGGGGGTCATCTCTGGGACAAGCTAGGAACCTAGGGCAATGGAAACTCCCAKAAAYTGATGAAGGCGATCCTAGCTAAGGCTCYTAGCGATGCAAGATATGGAGCCTGAAACGTCCATCTCCTGTAACCAGCCAGGATTTCCAAATGGAGGGCTAGGGACACCCATGCAGTAACAAAACCTTTGACCTGCAATTTATTCTKCTTCTAAGATGTACTGGGGTAAAGATGGAACAGAAAATGAAGTAACAGCTAACCAAGGACTAGTCCAGCTTGAGACCCACACCATGAGAAGGAGCCCCATCCTCATATCCTGCTACACTTGCAGACTGGGGGGCCTAGCGTTATCGTCAGCAGAGAGGCTTTGCTCAGCGACTGATGGAAACAGATGCAGAGACCCACGGCCAAACATTAGATAGAGCTTGGAGACTCCTAAGGAAGATGGGGAGGGAAGGATTGAAGAAGTCAGAGGGGTCAAGGACACCACAAAAAAACCCTACAGAATCAACTAACCAGGGCCCACAGAGGCTCAGAGACTGAACTGCCAACCTGAGACCATGCGTGAGACTGAACTAGAATGTCTCCACATATGTAACAGTCATGTAGCTTGGTCTTCGTGTGGGATTCAGCAGAAGCAGGGGCTGTCTCTGACTGTGTTGTCTGTCCTTGGGACCCTTTCCTCCTACTGGGCTGTCYTGYCTCTCCTCAATAGAAGAGGCACCTTAGTCTCACTGACACTAGATATGCCAAAGCTGATTAATRTCCATTTTCGGAAGAGAAGTGGAGGAGGAGTAGACAGGAGATGGGGAAGACTGAGAGGGGAGGAAGGAGGGGAAACTGATGTCGGGATGCAAAGTTATTAATTAACTAATTAATTAAAATAAAAAAGGTTTTTATTGACTCACAATATGGCTATACAAAACACACTTCTACAAATAGCTTCGTAACTGGACCTCCAAGAAAAGAACAGCCCAAAGCAGTCTCCCTGACCTCACCTGAAGACTGACTGGGGTTGGGAAGTCACGGCAGGGCCCATGAGCACGAGCCCCGTGAACGTGCAGTTTCAGGATTGAGACAGAAGGTGGCGCCATGACACCCCTCATGGGCATCATGCCCACACATGCTGGAGGTGGGAACACATTTTCTCACTTGTGTAGTGTCTCTGCCAGGAAATCAG
>BDUI01014209.1:29891-42493 GCA_002335545.1 Apodemus speciosus | reverse complement strand
TCTACAGAAACTTTGTAATTTTATGAGGTACCATTTGTCAATTCTTGATCTTAGAGCATAAGCTATTGGTATTCTGTTCAGGAAATTTCCCCCTGTACCCATGTGCTCAAGGCTCTTTCCCAGTTTCTTTTCTATTAGTTTCAGTGATATGTGGATGTCCTTGATCCACTTGGACTTGAGCTTAGTACAAGGAGATAAGAATGGATCGATTTACTTTTTCTGCGTGCTGACCTCTAGTTGAACCAGCACCATTTTTGAAAAGGCTATCTTTTTTTCCACTGTATGGTTGTAGCTCCTTTGTCAAAGATCAGGTGACCATAGGTGTGTGGGTTCATTTCTGTGTCTTCAATTCTATTCCACTGATTTACATGCCTGTCACTGTACCAATACCATGCAGTTTTTAACACTATTGCTCTGTAGTACTGCTTGAGGTCGGGGATACTGACTCCCCCAGAAGTTCTTCCACTGTTGAATTGGTATGCTTTGAATGGTGGTTCCTATATAACCATTTGAATTTAAGGGGCTATGAAATCTTCCCGTAAGTTAATAAACAAGTACACGTAAGTCTAAGTATCAGTGTGTGGGAAAAGATGACTATCATCCTTGTGGAGCATTAAGACAGTGAGAGGGAAAGGTTTTGGTGGTAGAACTCTCAGAATTCCATTGTTGAGGGCCAACACAATATGGAGGCTCACATTAATAAAGAATGAATAGCAAGATACAAACTCCTGGACTTCTAGAATCCAAAAACACAAATTCTTCATGAATAAGATGAACAGTGCCAACCATCTGGGGCTTAATGGTTCCCCAGGAGCAGGTTGAGCACCACCTAGAGAGCTGTGGATGGAGGTAGACACATCAAGTACAGGCAGCAAATGGAGGTAGACAGATCAAGAGCAAGCAGTAAATGAAGAGTTCTCTTCCCAAAATGACTTTGAAAGGACGAAAAGGTGCTCTACAATCATGAGGAGACCATCAGTCAAGAAAGTTTCTTGAAAGAACTAGACATGGTAGGTTATGCCTGTCACACTAGCCTTTGGGAAGTAGAAACAGGACTGGGAATTTAAGGCCAGTCTCTTCCATCTAGGAAGTTCAAGGCCAGTCTGGGGTACATGATCACTCAGAGCAAGTCAACTCAGATACAGTGATGTAGTCATTACAGGTTGAAAGTACAGAGTAAAAGAGTCTCAAGAACTTAGAGAAGACAGAGGGATTGAGCAAAGGTCTTCAGTGAAGAATCAGATACCTTGTCCTCTGTAATAACAAGGAGAGTAAGTAAGGGTGACCCTGGACAATCTTAAAGGTTGTTGTATGTCCGAAAATCTCCCTTGAGCCCCTAGATTTGTGTATCATACAGAAGGATAGAACAGCCTGTGGAGAGCAGAGGGAGGGGTGCTTGAAAGAGTCATTCAGACAGTGGTAGAGGAAGTGCATCAATGTGGAGAGGAGGCTGGGAGTGGAGGCTTGGGACTCTGCTAAGCTAAAGAGCTAGGATTTGGCTGAGTGTTGTGGTGGGTAGTCAGGGGTGTATATGCCACATACAATGATGAACTATGAACTCAGGTGCCCAATGTAATGCCCAGTGAGGAAAGACAATGAAGGAGAGACAAATGAAAGCCAAGATAACAAAACAAGAGGGCTCAGTGAGGTCATTTAGTGGATATAGTAGAACTATGCCTTCAACAAGGTTCAGAGATCTGAGATCTGATGCTGGGGTTTCTGAAGAGATGAGATCTAAGTGGAGGGTAAGGACCTGTGGTGCTGTTGGAGCTAATTGTGCTGGTTAGTTTTAAATGTCAACTTGCCACTATCTAGAACCACTATGTGGAATCAATCAAGGAGTTACTATTAATAAAATTTGCCTGAGGGTGTGTCTGTGGGAGATTGGTTTGATTGCTTCAGAGGAGAACCCAGCCCATTGCGGACAGCACCATTTCACAGGCTGGGCTCTGAACTGTATAAGAATACAGAAAGTTGCTATTGGTCAGGGTATTTGTCAATACAACAGAAAAGGAACTAGAACACAAAGTTATTTGTTTTTGCTTTATCACATCACTAACAACAGGTAAGAACCCTTTTATCTTAGCGATATTCTCTAAGAAGGAAGAAATACATATCTCATACCTCTAAGTCCAGATACAATGTGCTTGTTCACACCTGCTATAACTTGTTGATAAAATCATGAATAAATTATTAATATCTCCATTCTTTCATTCTAGTTCATTCTGGAAGATGTTTGACCTCTCTGAGCTTTGCAGAAAGCTAGCAATTAACACTCCTATTTCTGAACTTCTGTATGTATTCCTAAAGTGTGTCATGGTCCTTAAGACACTTCTTGGCATTGGTGGTTATCACCCTGTGTGTTGGTGTGCTAGTAAATATTTACAATGGCTCAGTGGTTAAGAGTACTGACTGTTCTTCCAGAGGTCCTGAGTTCAAATCCCAGCAACCACATATGGTGGCTCATAACCATCTTATTACAGTAAGATCCAATGCCCTAATGTACTCATATACAAAAGATAAAGATATACATTTTTTTTAAAAAAAAAGAAAATATAGGGCATTTTCCTATCATTTTTTCCTTTCATGCTTTTCCCTCTTATATATAAACAGGAAACCCAAGCAATTTCTTCACTTTAAAGAGATTCTCATAGTATTTCTGGCAAGCAGGCTTACAACAAATTCCTTTGACTTGTGTCTGAGAAAGATGTAATTCTCTTTTCTTTTCTCTTTTATTTCCTTCTTCCTTTAATTATTTATTTATTTTGAGATTAAAGTCTCACGTATCCCAGATAGATCTGAAACTGGCTAAATTGCTGGAAGCCAAGGATCACTTTGAACTCCTGGTCCTCTGAGATGACAGGAATGCCCTACCACACTTGATGCTCTTTATATTTGAAGAGTAATTTATTAGTGAAGTACACAGAATTCTAGGCTGTTTATTTTTTTGTTTGTTTGATGGTTTTGTTTTTTTCTTCTCAACACTAAATATTTTATACTACTCTCTTGCTTGCACAATTTCTGCATATATATAATTACACACATATTATTCTTTCTTACTCATAAGTTATTAGAAAATACTTAATCAGATTGGAAATTAGTCAGATATTATTTAAACTCACAGTTAAAGGTATTTTTCTCAGTCCTAATGAAAGATTTTCTTCAACTGCTTAAGAAAGATAGAAAGGAGAGAGAGAGGGGGAGAGAGAGAGAGAGAGAGAGAGAGAGAGAGACAGAGAGACAGAGAGAGAGAGAGAGAGAGAGAGAGAGAGAGAGAGATTTTCCCATAGACTTACCCACAAGCTCATTTGATGGGGCATTTTCTCAATTGAACAAATTCTGACTTGTTTCAACTTGACATGAAACTAGCCAGCATAAAACTTATTCAAAAATTATCTTAAAACGTGCTGTTATACAGGTGTCTCATAAGTTATATACCTATGAAACTTATATGATATATTCACCTAGTAACAGGCTCTCTGTCTGTCTATGTGTCTTCCTATTAGGGACTCTGTCAAACTCCCAGTCTTGGGGACATTTTCTTATTTACTGATTGATGTGGCAGATAGTCCTGTGGGTATATAAGAAAGCAGGCTGAGCAAGATATATGGAACAAACTAGTAAACAACACTCCTTCATGGCTTCTGCATAAGTTTCTGCCTCTGGGCTCCTGCTATGAATTTCCTGGAAGATGGACTGCAAGCTGTAAGATGCAATAAACCCCTTTCCACCTAACATATTTTTAGTCATAGTGTTTTATCATAGAAATCCTGACTAAGACAAGTTTCTTCACCTTAGAAATTTCCCATGTGACCATTGGAGATTCCTGCTCCTGTCATCAGCCTTAGGCAACTTGTGATCCAAATTCTGTCTCTATAAATCTGTTTAGGCATTTCAAATAAATGAAATTATATCACACGCAGAATTTTTATCCAGCTTCTGTCCCTTAGTTTTGAAGTTTATCTGTTGTAGCAAATATCTTAAAAACTTTAAGAATTCAAATGCTATAACAGTTATTAGGAAATATTTAACCAGATTGAAAATGAGCCAGCTATTATTCAAACTCAAATTTTATAGGAATACCRGCTGCTGTTTTTATGATAGATACAATATAACTGGCTACATATAGATGATAAGCATAGTGTGTTGACTAAAGTGATTCTAAAGTATAAACTTTTACCAATAAAATAATGTTTAAAATATAGATACAGGTCTATAGTATTATTACAGTATATTAAACCAGTAACCCTTTTTTGTGGGTGCTTGGAATAGAACCCAGGCTCTCACAAATCCAGGCAGGTTCTTCAGCTCTGAGCTATATCTCCAGTCCCCAATAAACAACAATTGAGCAACAGCTGCTTAAAGGGTAATATCACGTTTAGATCTATATGACTGACTTTCATTTTCCCTGAAGGTCTAATTAGCCCTGCCAAGCTAAGGGAGGGGCTAGCTTCTGGTGTGTTTGAAAACTACTTTGAACATTATAAGGTTGTGATGAGCTTATCACTGTAAATGATGGGAGTCCCAGAATGCTCATGTAGGCACACTGTTATACTTACAAATTGTCCTCAAGTCTCTTCAAGGATTCCAAAACTAACGAATGGACGCTGTCTAAGGAGCAGGAGCCAAAGCAGTTGAGAGCTGGAATGTATCTGATTTTCATAACCCAATCATTATGCAGCTTCCTCTTAACACTGGGAATGAGAGGGGGGGCATTATGTCAGACACACAAACATAACAATGCTCATTTTTTTTCTACTCAGCATTTCATTTAGATGGAATCAAATCATAACCCTGAGCTGTGCTAAGTCTAGAGGTTCAGTGCAGCCCTATGCTCCACACCGTTTTCAGCTGGTCAGTCTAGCATATTTAAAGTTTTTTTAAAAAGTAGCTTTGCAAGACTCTTGTCAAAACATGAGCTATAACTTCAGCAGTAAAGGCGTGACTCAAGCTGATTGGATTTTGGATCACTCAGGAAACAAATCTGTAGATACCTGTGTGAAGCGAGGTTTAACTGAGGAAGGATAGACCACCCTGAATGTGGTGGCACTGTCCCATGGGCTGGAATCCTGGAATAAAAGCATGAGACACAGTCCTCCCGCCTCACCATGATGAATGGAGTTCTCACCATGATGGAGGTCTCTCCCCGATGGACATCTCACCATGATGGAGGTCTCTCCATGATGGAGGTCTCATTATGATGGAGGTCTCACAATGATGGAAGTCTCTCCGTGATGGAGGTCTCATTATGATGGAAGTCTTTCCGTGATGGAGGTCTCTCCATGATGGAGGTCTCTCCATGATGGAGGTCTCACCATGATGAAGGTCTCTCCATGATGGAGGTCTCATTATGATGGAGGTCTCTCCATGATGGAGGTCTCTCTATGATGGAGGTCTCTCCATGATGGAAGTCTCACCATGATGAAAGTCTCTCCATGATGGAGGTCTCTCTGTGATGGAGGTCTTACCATGATGAAGATCTCACCATGATGGAGGTCTCACCATGATGAAGGTCTCTCCATGATGGAGGTCTCTCTGTGATGGAGGTCTTACCATGATGAAGATCTCTCTGTGATGGAGGTCTCACCACGATGGAGGTCTCCCCATGATGGAGGTCTCCCCATGATGGAGGTCTCACCATGATGGAGGTCTCACCATGATGAAGGTCTCTCCATGATGGAAGTTTCTCTGTGATGGAGGTCTTACCATGATGAAGATCTCTCCGTGATGGAGGTCTCACCATGATGGAGGTCTCACCACAATGGAGGTCTCCCCATGATGGAGGTCTCACCATGATGGAGGTCTCTCTATGATGGAGGTCTCTCCATGATGGAGGTCTCACCATGGCGGAGGTCTCACTACAGTGGAGGTCTCTCCATGATAGGCTGTATCCCTTATAAACCTAGAGCCAAAACAAACCCTTCCTTTTTTAATTTAGTTTTTCAGATATTTTGTCGCAATGACAAGAAAAGGAACTGATAAGAAAGGAATAATCTAGAAGGATCTGAGTGGAGTATTGACAAATCTTATTCTTACTTTAATGAAAAATTCTAAGCATCCACACATGATTATTATAAGACACTGGATATCACATGGCTTCTGGTAGAAGAACAGACACATTCATGACTGTAGGCATCAATGTTGTACAGTATGCAGGAGAGCACAGTAGAGGAGAGTTGCTTTTTTTTTTTTAATCGTCCAATCCCAGAGTTTAATTTTTGATATTGGCTCATTTTCTAATTTGTACAGTATTCCAAATGCCACTGTTTTCTGGCAACATCTTTATTGACTAAAGATGAACAAATTCAGAGAATGTTGACTTCAGAAACACTTTTATGGTGGCTCCAAAATTTAACTGCCCTTCTAGCCTYATCATTTTTTAACTCTAAAGGTTTTAGGATCTCTTCGTGGAAGAAAATGACTCAATACTCAATTTGTATCTACACTTGAGTCTTAAAGATTTAACTAGATGGCAAGGTGACTGTCTGTCTGTAAATTATCTCCTCGGTGAGCAGTAGAATCACATTCCTTCTACCATGCTTACTTACCATTCTTACGTCTGACATATCTAATGGGAAGAGGGACTGACCACAGTCTGTGGACTTTTCTGACAAGTGGCCCACCTCTTAGTGGGGAAAAGGTTATACTCTCTGGGTCTGTCGTGACTGAAATAAGCCCATAGTGTACACAGCAGCACGCACAGTGACTACATAACACAGCCCGGATGTAAAGGGTGGGAAATGGAGCTGATTTCCCAACTATGTTATTCTTAGAGTTCCAGCAACAGGGCCANGAGGTCTCTCCATGATGGAGGTCTCACCATGGCGGAGGTCTCACTACAGTGGAGGTCTCTCCATGATAGGCTGTATCCCTTATAAACCTAGAGCCAAAACAAACCCTTCCTTTTTTAATTTAGTTTTTCAGATATTTTGTCGCAATGACAAGAAAAGGAACTGATAAGAAAGGAATAATCTAGAAGGATCTGAGTGGAGTATTGACAAATCTTATTCTTACTTTAATGAAAAATTCTAAGCATCCACACATGATTATTATAAGACACTGGATATCACATGGCTTCTGGTAGAAGAACAGACACATTCATGACTGTAGGCATCAATGTTGTACAGTATGCAGGAGAGCACAGTAGAGGAGAGTTGCTTTTTTTTTTTTAATCGTCCAATCCCAGAGTTTAATTTTTGATATTGGCTCATTTTCTAATTTGTACAGTATTCCAAATGCCACTGTTTTCYGGCAACATCTTTATTGACTAAAGATGAACAAATTCAGAGAATGTTGACTTCAGAAACACTTTTATGGTGGCTCCAAAATTTAACTGCCCTTCTAGCCTYATCATTTTTTAACTCTAAAGGTTTTAGGATCTCTTCGTGGAAGAAAATGACTCAATACTCAATTTGTATCTACACTTGAGTCTTAAAGATTTAACTAGATGGCAAGGTGACTGTCTGTCTGTAAATTATCTCCTCGGTGAGCAGTAGAATCACATTCCTTCTACCATGCTTACTTACCATTCTTACGTCTGACATATCTAATGGGAAGAGGGACTGACCACAGTCTGTGGACTTTTCTGACAAGTGGCCCACCTCTTAGTGGGGAAAAGGTTATACTCTCTGGGTCTGTCGTGACTGAAATAAGCCCATAGTGTACACAGCAGCACGCACAGTGACTACATAACACAGCCCGGATGTAAAGGGTGGGAAATGGAGCTGATTTCCCAACTATGTTATTCTTAGAGTTCCAGCAACAGGGCCAMTCTGAATTCAAGGCAGCAATGATTACATTGAGATCTATTAAAGAGTATCAACTCTTTGCTCTCATATTTGTAACAACTATTTTTTATAGAATATTTCACTTTTAAATGTATTCTTTTGAGATTTAAGAAGCTTAATCTGRTAGACAGTCAAATCTGTCCCATTATTTCTTTTAAAATCTGCATTTCTTTTACACTTATAAACTTTTGTATTCAATTTCTAGGAAGTAGTCATAAATATACATAAATGCACATTGTATAGGTTTTTTTTTTCAAGATTTCACTTTTTAGCTCAATTTGTCACATACCTATATATAAAACCTACAGATTTTAGCTGCCAATAGTATTTAAATGGATTTTCAGGTACTAATTATGCCTTCCTCATTATCTTGGAAGTTTCTTCAGATGAAAAACATTTCTTCTTTTGTTTTTACATTTATTGAAAGAAAGTCTTGCTATGCAGCTCAAGCTGGTCTGGAATTCACTAGATAGTCCAGACTAGCCTCAAGCTCATGGTTCTTCTGACTGCCTCTTAGGCACTGGAATTATAGATGTGTACCTCCAAGCCTAGATTAGGCATTCCTTATTTCGCTTTGACTCTCAAAAGTACTGGGCGTCTTGCATCTCATTTCACTATATGTGCAACTAACTAAATAATGTCTATAATTATTAGAGCATAGGGAGTGTTCATGCAACGCCTTTACCTTTTAAAGTTCTTAGAGTCAAGGACCTGAGTTTGCAATTTCTTTTTGGTTTTTGCCTGCTTTAATCCGAAGTCATCGCTGTTTACGGTGAACCTGTTCACAAACCCGCCGTCATCCCCCAGGAGGATGTCATCTCTGCAGAGCTGGTCAGGCAAGGGCACCACGCACACACATAGCAGGCAGTGGTCCATGGGCTTGATGACAAAATAGTGCTCCTGAAACCAGAGGCGGTCTTAAATTAGTTACACTCTTAGAATACACATCACTGGGATCTTCGCTCAGTAGCAGAGCCTTTGTTCAGCAGGCATGAGGTCCAGAGTTCCACTCCCAGTATCACTCACACACACACACACACACACACACACACACACACACACACACACACACACACGGGGGGGGGGGAGGGATAAAGAAAAACTTGTCCTCATTATTATTTTCTTTTCTGTGCTGTTTCTCATTTTAGATCCAACAGTGATGCAAGAATTTGGAAAATCTAGGCAAAAATTAACCAAGCAAAAATTAAAGCTGTGAACCAAGCTCAGTACTTTGGGGTACTTCATATAGAAAGAAGGGGAGCTACTCCCTAGGATGGGGTGAGGATGGGGGTTATGACCCAGAATACMTTTTCTTGACTTAGTAAGGAAATACTAAACTGGCCTCAAACTCCCTATGTATTCTAGAAAAATCTTTACCCCTGACCTTCCTGCCTGTGCCTTCCAAGTGCTGGGACTGCGGGTATATGCCACTGTGTCTGTTGGTGGAGTTCTAGSCCTTGGAAGTCAAGATGTCTCCTCCATGCTAGGTAATACGCATGAGTTTGATAAAATATAACTAAGAGAAAAGTATTTGAACTTCCATGTTTATCCATAAATATGCAACAAGYACTTGCAATCTAAACTCTTAGAGGGTTCACTAAGATAGGCAAATATCATTGCTTTTCCAGAACTCAGTGTCCTAAGAGAGAAGAAACGTARACTAAAATTTCTATTATTTATTCTCCTTCTTTAAAATGAGTCAGAAGTGACATATTGAGAGGCCCATTGATCCATCGGCTAATGTGCACTGACCGCTAACTAGGTGCAAACGTTATTCCAGGCATGATTGTACAGGAAGAGCCAACATCGTTCCCACTCTGTGGAAGCTACCCTGCAAGAAGGGAAGCCAGAGAATCAGATGGAGCAGTGGACAGGTGAGGCCACTTCAGGTTATGTGGGCAAAGGTGGTAGTGGGGTAGGATGGAGGGTGACCTTTGATCTGGGACCTAAACTGATGGAAAGAATAAAAAAGATTGGTGTCAAAGGGGCAGTAGTTCCAGATTAGAAGATTAACGTTGGGGCAGAGAGGAAGAGACCATGAGCCTTGCTTTGTCAAACAGGAGCTGGAGTGTCAGATCCAAGGATGTTCGCAGAGAGGGAGGGGAGGGAGGAAGGGAAGGGGAGATTAGCAGGGGATAGAAGGGAGGAGACATGAGAAGAGAGAGGATCCAGCAAGAGGGAATGGGCCCGAGCAGAAGAGGGAGACGGAGGAACTGTGAGGAATGTAAGGTCAAGCCAAGGGCAGGAGGAAGCTTAGCAGACTGAAGGTTAGCTCAGCGGATCAGCTGAGCTTGCAGGTTCTGTTCTGTGGTGACACCCTATGGCTTGGAGCTCCCTAGCAGGGCTCAGCCACTGTGTGCAGCAGGAAGGGCAGAGACATCTTTCTCAGTCTAAGGCCACGTTAGGAAGCTAGCAGGGGGCAGGGGACCGCTGTGCTCAGAGAGCMCACCTATGGGGCCAGCAGGAAGGGAATCCCCCTGGAGATAAGGAAGAAGTTCCTCTGAGTTAAAAATCAAGTGTGCAGGCAAGAGAGCCTGAACAAGTGAGCACACAGTCCAGCCCTGTGGGGCTTTATAACGTATGCTTCTTTATAAAGCTGGGCTGGGGAGAGAGGTTTGAGACTTGATAACAGGCATATGCAAGAAGATAATGCTTGGATTTGTAGAAGGAGAGAAAAGAACAAAGGAGTTTGGCTTGGCGGCAGGAGGATCCTTGGAGCCACCTGTGCTGGTAAAGACTAGACAGGGTAGTGTGGAAAGATCACACACCCCCCACCCCCCTTCCCCAATCTCAGAATACAAAATAAAACTAAAACTCAATAGCAACAACAGAAACCAAAAGAATTACCCCCTTTACTCTCAACATTCAGGGCAAAATGAGACCTGAATGAAATTCTGAAATGAAACAACATTCCTTTTCAACATTCYGGGGTACTAATGCTGAACTCCATCATAGAGGTTACTCAGTAACTTCTCTCATTACCCAGTGGCAGGGCTCATATCCTTACAGGTATCGAACATGCATGCTTCTCATTTCTTTCTACCATTTCTCCTAGCACAGTACCTGGCTGCTCCCTTGAGCTTTATAATCCCAGACAATAATGGTCCTCTCTGTAGTGGCAACAATTCGCTTTAGCTGGCCGAGGTAATCGCAGCCCGTAATCCAGGAGGTATCCTGATAAAAAAGCATAGAGTTGGAGGCTATGAGGCTAAGGACGACACTCATGTCGTAGAGCATTTGTCTAGCATGTGCCAGGCCCTAGGTGTAGTCTCTAGTACCACAAGACCTGGGGGATTGGGAATCACATTTTTTCCTTCCACTTCAAGGCATTAGATAGCAGGGCGTAGGTTATTGACATTAGAAGTCCCATCTGGCAGCAGAGCCGGCAGTGCATCCCCTCTGAGTGGCATACAGAAAGAAAAAGACTCTCCAATCCACCTTGTTTCTTAGTAWCATTAGCTGGAGACTGATTCAGCTACTTGGGAATTTGCTTCTTGGGAGAACAAGGCAGCCGGACGAGCAGTCTGCTCTTCCACMGTTCTCATCACTCAGACCTTTTATTTACATGGGCAACCAGACTCCAGGCTCTGATTCAGCACATGCTGCCTGCTAACACGTTCATCTAGAAAAGCCCCCAGTGGTCAGTGATCTGTCTGATCAGAAGCTGAGGCCCATGAGTCTTTCTTGGGTCAAGACTCAAGTCAGGAAGCTCTAACAGCATCAGCTTCAGCTGAGGCTAAGCAGAAACCAGCAGTCTGGATTGCCTGGAATGCTAGAAACTTCTGCACGGGCTTGAATTTTCCATAAAACCACCAGGAATTCTAATGGGTTAGTTCTGGTACAGAAATGGAGGCTGAGAGGTTTAACAAGAACCCTGGCTCCCTTACCAAGWGGTATGTTGGTAGTTTAGGGCACTCCCTGGCTGCATGCAGATAGGGATAAAACAAAACAAAGAAACCAAACCTCCAGCATTCCCCCATCGCTCATAAATCCTYGGGGTAGGGAGTGGATCAGAAAGCAAAACATTGCAGCTTTCCTTCTTCTGCAAGGTTGCTACTGTCCTGACTAGAGACATGCAATACATGAATTACAAAATTGTACTTGAATTTTTATGGCATTTTCATGCTGAAAAAGATGTTCCCAAACTATTTCCATGTTGTTCTCATAATTTGGGGAGTCAGTGATGCTAAAACAGCATTAAATTAAAACGCAGAAGCTTTTAATTAAAATTCCATGAAGTAGCTAGTTTCCCAGCAATCCTCCATAGATAACTGAACTCCAGGAAGTAACATGTGAGTCTCTGCTATTATTCAAGGCTTGGTTTTGAGCCTAGTCAATAAATGTAAATTTATAATCATTAGATATCATTAAAAACACGATCTAAAAATGTTCGTGTAGGGTGTGCGTTCAYGTGTTTGTGTGTGATCCATAATGCAGATACCAATGATGTAGATGTGGCGGTCACAGGACAACCCTAGCATCAGTCCTTACCTTCCTTCCGGTTGGAGAGACAGTCTCTTACTGATGGATGTTGCATAGAGCAACCTCACTGAGCTGTGAGCATCCTGGATTTCWCCCGTTCCCACTCTCATCTTATCCTCAGAAGCATGGGGATGACAGACATGCACCACAGGGTCCAGCTTTACACGACCCAGGGGATTCAAACATCAGTTCTCATATTTGCATAGCAATCACCTTACCCCGAGCCCTCTCTCCAAACCTTTATGAGCTGAGCCTCTTCAAGTAGGCTCTTTGTGGTGAGTCTGAGCAACTCTGGAAGAGTCATCATCCAGCCTTAACTCTGAGTTATATTTT
>BDUI01014208.1:9032-33537 GCA_002335545.1 Apodemus speciosus | reverse complement strand
GGTTTGGAGGTTGTTGATTCTACAGTCTATAGATACTTTGCTCTCGCTCCGGCTCCTTTGTGGATTCTGTCTCTCCATTGTGCTTCCCCATCTATACATTTCTTCAGCAAGTAGCAGCTTTCCTCTGAGTCACACTTTCCCCATAGGTAGAGGGCACCATCTGGAAGAGGATTTGTTCACTCGCAACCATTCACACAATAACAGAAATAACTAAGGGATACGCCACTGAGGAAAAGTTATGTGGGCTTCCTGGGATGTTCTCCTCTGCTTCTAGTCGTGGGCTAGAGAAGCAGCTGCCTAGCCTTCCCACGCACCTGTTGCCTCATGGCCCTCCAAAGGAAAGATTGCTCATGCTTCTGCTCCCACCACTGGAAGAGACTTGGAARGTTGAGTTTGCATGGAACCCAAGAGAGAGCAGTTATTCTCAGCTRCTACACAACAACTATCTTTGTACTCCAGATCATTAACTCTTAAGCAGGTTCCTTGACAGCACTGGTACCAATCAGAGTGGACAGTGTGTCAATGGCAGAGGCTGGACTCCCTGTCTGTGCTGTGGATTCCTCTCTCTGTGCCATAGACTGCCTAAAGGCAGGGCTATCAAGGAACAGCATTCAAAGTGTGACTTCCGGGCATTTGGGGAACATCTCGCCCATGCACATTGAAGTACATGTGCATACTTCATTTTCATTTCTAAATTTTTGCAGATCGCAGGTATGGAATTTGACCAGGCATTAGAACAAACTGCTAGAGTAACCTGTAGAACCCAGAATATGTACGGGTGGGAAATATGAATAAATGGTCTTAGTGACAGCTATAGCTTTACAGAAATGGACACCACTGTGTCTTGTATCTGAGAAGCCACAAGTATCTGTCAGTTCTGGTTACCACCCTGACAACCCCCCAAGGCACGTGCAGCATATGAGAGATGCCAGACCAGTGCACACCCTTTCCTGGTATTCTTCAATACTGTATACTATATTAATACTTAATACTGTATTAAGTATAGTAAAGAATGGCTAACAAACAAGGTCAAGTGTAAGGGGTGGGGAAGTGTATCTTGATTGCCAATACTGAGTAATTGAAATAGAAGCCTGAAGCACTTGGAGAAGGATTCAGTAAAGATGAACGGTCTCAAGAAATAGAGAGGAAATTGACTGGTAGGATCTGAAATGAGTGTCGGGGGAACTTGGCATAAGTAACCATCTCTAACCTATRAGCTTTTCCAGCCTCCACTAATCAGATTTAGATAGGATACTCCATGCTTTTCACTTGGCCTCTCCCTGGTTCTCTACAGACTCTTAATGCCCTGGCCCCCACATTCCAAGACAGACTGCTCAAAGTCTGCCTGACTCACCAGCTCCAGGATGTAGATGAGTGAATGACATCAGTGCAAGGAAGTGGCCCCTTAGGAAGATAAAGGAAAAGGAAAGCTCTTTCCCATGTGCTTCTTTTGTTCKGCCCAGGGGTCAGGCACACCTGCTGCTGTTGAGTCCTTTCTCTGGAAGGTAGGAAGGTCTTGTGCTTCCCCATGAATTAGGTTTTGTCACTTTAATTAAGAGTTCCCAAACTCCTCCCTCTGCAAGAGCCTAGTGATTTGGGGAACTAGTACTGGATCTCTGAAGGGACTGCACTGAAAGATTCCACCTGCCAGTTACAGTTCAACAGGTCCTCTCCTTTTAGTGCATGTTAAGCTTTATGTTGTAAATCATAAACATGCCGTTTTCCCAAGAGCAACTTAAGGAATGCCAGAGCCTGCTTGGCGGCCTCTAGAAAGTTGGTCAAGTAGCAGTAAGTCTGGTATGGTACCAAGATATGGAGCCTCAAAGGCCAGAGACACGTCTGCCTGGACCTCCACGCTGCATGAGGCTCAGTGCMYAAGCACACTGACTTCCAACTGGACCATGTCCTGCCTGGGTCTGTGGCACTCCACGGTGRCAWAGGGGCYGACACTGACTTTCACAAGCTTACTGAAGTCATTTTTGCTGTATTATTGCGYACCATATGGGAATATGAACCTGCATCACTTCTGAAAATAATGTTCCCACAATGTTTGTTTTCCTTTGTCCTGAAAATGAGAGGGGATTGTCATCCAAAATTAAGTTCAGATGTTGGACTTGAACCTGTGGAGCCTTTCAGGCTGCCRTCTACGCACTGCAGTGCTTTGCCAAAGAAATGACCTGTGGGAATACATAACGCTATGGCTCACAGTCTGGGGATAGACTGTGGAGTCTCTGCTCTTGGTTTTAGGTAAGGATTGGAGCTGTTTTGTTAGCTCTGCCAGCCTGAAATGTTTCCCCACTGATTTCAGCGGCTTGAGACTCATACACCCTCCGCTTGGAGCAGTCAGCTGGGGCTCTTCAGAAACCCACAGAGCCCACTTGAGCCGTTTGCGAAATATAAGCACCTTGCTTTGTGTTGTTGCTGCTCACAGTGACTAGACCTCTTGGGGGGAGGGAGTCTTATTGCTTTTCTAGTTAGCTAAAAAGTAATAGCAGTGTGACTTTCTCACGAGGTTTACCAGAGTAAATAAAGGTCAGGGTGTATGGAAAAGATCAGTGTAACGTCTTATGCTCTCATGGAAGCTTCAAGGATTTCTTCCCAGTGGGTTTCAGGTAAGATTCCAGTTAGAGTTTTGAACTTAGAAGAGGTGTTCATAAACAGTGGAGCTTCTTGAAAACATGGGGCTAATTTACATGGGATTATTGGAGAGAATTGATATGCAATAGGTACTATTGATAGCAGAGGTGTGTGCGTGTGGGGGGTGTGTGTGTGTGTGTGTGTACACCACATGTGAGCAGCCTGACATGGATGCTGAGAACCAAACTCAGGTCCCCTGAGAAAGCAGGAAGCACTCTTAACCACTGAGCTATCTTGGTGATCRTCTATGAACCTCCCGGCTCTCCAAGCTCTCAGCTTTAGGAACACAAGTGGATGATCCATTAGGGGTTCATGTCCTGCATCCATGGAGCCTCATGAGGAAAGCAAAGTGCTTGCTTATTGCCGAATAGGGTCACCCTTACTCAGGACAGAACTCGATATACTCCTGCTGGGAAAAAAAAAAAGGAAAGACGGAGGATGAATTTCATCTTAGATTTAATTCAGCATTACAGATTATTAATGTGATAAAAGAGGACTCTGGCCTGGAGTTGTAGCTCAGTGGTAGGGGGTTTGCCAAGCAGTGCAAGGCCCAGCTTCAACCCTGGCATCAAAAGATAGCGAGGAATTCTGCTCGACTGCTCAGGTCCCAGGTTCAGCTATATAATGTTCATGTTTTTGCAGGGCTTGGCTGTCTGTACAGACTTTTGAGTTTAAAAACTACCCTGTTCTTCAGAGGATCTAGCACATCAACTGTGTATTACTGTAGCCAACATTGGCTCCAGAACATACTGTGAGAAGCTGTACTCTGGGGCAGCCTTCTTATTTTGTTCAGAAGATCCAAACCCACCGAGCACATGGCTGTATTGGACGCCTAGTTCTGGAAGGCTTACATCTTCCGAATATGTGGAGAACTGAGTCCTAGAAGAGGGGAGAGGACCAAGGACTCCCTTCCAGTGAACATGGTGGTCTTATGTGAGAGGCTGACACGGGAGCAAAGACTGATAGGAGTGAAGTGAAGTGGCTGGCGGAGGGAGACTCCAGCAAGAATCTTGGGCAAGTCTGAGCCTTTGGTTAATTTGGGCATTAGGAGCCTGCAGCAGAGTATTGGTCATACACAGTGGCTTCCATGTTTCACCCTCACAGGTTGTGTCTTCTTCAACCAGGAAGTACTAACTACTACGTGTCTCTTACCCTACTGAGCTGCAGTTAAATGAGGAAGATGCTTAGTATCCCCTCTTAGAGTCCCCAGTGCTTTCCAGCCTGTCTTTCCCTGTTTCACAATATTAGAGTGATTGTTAAAAACTTGTTAGAATATCAAAGAATTTCACCCATTGAAGTACAAATTGTGACTGATGCAGTGGGTTGTTGCCCTCTTGACTGGTTGTGTATCTCTTCATTAATTTCATCTTCATGATGAATTCATATATCCAGTCTGTGGATTCCTTTTTGAACTGACAAACATCTTACCAACTCCCTCTCGTACTAATGAGCTCAGTAAAACCTTTGATAGCAGTTCATGCTGACATTTTATCTTCTCAAAGATGTTAATACAGACTGTTAAACTTAGAGAATGAAAGAAGGAAAGGTAGTGTATTCAGATTGGTATGAGATCTTTAAGACTGTTTTATTTGGGAATACAGAACAAGTTAGCCAGAGGCTCTGTGGCAAGATAAGAACTTTTATCTGGACTCCACTAGACTTTTTACTAGACACNTCTATGAACCTCCCGGCTCTCCAAGCTCTCAGCTTTAGGAACACAAGTGGATGATCCATTAGGGGTTCATGTCCTGCATCCATGGAGCCTCATGAGGAAAGCAAAGTGCTTGCTTATTGCCGAATAGGGTCACCCTTACTCAGGACAGAACTCGATATACTCCTGCTGGGAAAAAAAAAAAAGGAAAGACGGAGGATGAATTTCATCTTAGATTTAATTCAGCATTACAGATTATTAATGTGATAAAAGAGGACTCTGGCCTGGAGTTGTAGCTCAGTGGTAGGGGGTTTGCCAAGCAGTGCAAGGCCCAGCTTCAACCCTGGCATCAAAAGATAGCGAGGAATTCTGCTCGACTGCTCAGGTCCCAGGTTCAGCTATATAATGTTCATGTTTTTGCAGGGCTTGGCTGTCTGTACAGACTTTTGAGTTTAAAAACTACCCTGTTCTTCAGAGGATCTAGCACATCAACTGTGTATTACTGTAGCCAACATTGGCTCCAGAACATACTGTGAGAAGCTGTACTCTGGGGCAGCCTTCTTATTTTGTTCAGAAGATCCAAACCCACCGAGCACATGGCTGTATTGGACGCCTAGTTCTGGAAGGCTTACATCTTCCGAATATGTGGAGAACTGAGTCCTAGAAGAGGGGAGAGGACCAAGGACTCCCTTCCAGTGAACATGGTGGTCTTATGTGAGAGGCTGACACGGGAGCAAAGACTGATAGGAGTGAAGTGAAGTGGCTGGCGGAGGGAGACTCCAGCAAGAATCTTGGGCAAGTCTGAGCCTTTGGTTAATTTGGGCATTAGGAGCCTGCAGCAGAGTATTGGTCATACACAGTGGCTTCCATGTTTCACCCTCACAGGTTGTGTCTTCTTCAACCAGGAAGTACTAACTACTACGTGTCTCTTACCCTACTGAGCTGCAGTTAAATGAGGAAGATGCTTAGTATCCCCTCTTAGAGTCCCCAGTGCTTTCCAGCCTGTCTTTCCCTGTTTCACAATATTAGAGTGATTGTTAAAAACTTGTTAGAATATCAAAGAATTTCACCCATTGAAGTACAAATTGTGACTGATGCAGTGGGTTGTTGCCCTCTTGACTGGTTGTGTATCTCTTCATTAATTTCATCTTCATGATGAATTCATATATCCAGTCTGTGGATTCCTTTTTGAACTGACAAACATCTTACCAACTCCCTCTCGTACTAATGAGCTCAGTAAAACCTTTGATAGCAGTTCATGCTGACATTTTATCTTCTCAAAGATGTTAATACAGACTGTTAAACTTAGAGAATGAAAGAAGGAAAGGTAGTGTATTCAGATTGGTATGAGATCTTTAAGACTGTTTTATTTGGGAATACAGAACAAGTTAGCCAGAGGCTCTGTGGCAAGATAAGAACTTTTATCTGGACTCCACTAGACTTTTTACTAGACACYAGAAAAGGGAAGGGGTGAGGTTCTAGGGGTCSGAAGAAGTGTTCTCACATGCCTGGAAGACATTCCTTGCTGTATTAAGAGACATGTGTACAGGAGAGCACAGAGCAGAAGTAAGAGAAACATCCCACAGCAGCTCACATTTCTCACCGTGTCTTGTCCAATATTAAGCCATGGTAGTTGTCACCCATGTTTGATTCTGCTAACATAAAATTTTTGTTTTAGAGACAAAGCATCTTCATTTTCATAATAAACCACTTTCATGTACAGTGTATGGCCTCTTTGTTTAGAAAATCCTGATAAAACATGGACTGTCGTGTTCTCTACTTTATACACAGTCTCTCTTATTTAGTACTAAACTTGTTACCGGGACTATCATGAGAGTAGGGGCCTGTTCTGTTTCCTCTTGGAGAGATTCTGATCAGAAATCTTCTTAGAGACTACTCTTGAGAGGCCCATTGTTAACATAAATATGTGAGAAGAGCCCTTTCATGGAAATAGACAGATCTGTGGGAGTCCTCTTTGCAAATAATGGACATGCAAGTCAGATGAACTTATGGAAACCGTGATTAATATATGAGCCGAGGAAGATAAACAGTGCATGCAGCCAATGAGAAGCTTTGGCTCATTAAAGAGAAGATTCAGGAGAACATATAATCACTTGTTCAAATTGCTTAAATACCTGCTGGGTGGTTGCTCATGGGAAAGATTAGACTTTTTCCAGGCTGTTCCCAAGAGACAAGAGTAAGGCCAGCAAATGCCTAAAGTTACAAATAGTTATCTGTGGATTCAGGATGAGGGGGAATTGGCCAATAGCTCATGTGAGTGCCGTTTTCTAAAGATGATGTGATTCTGAACCCCTTCTCAATAGTCATCAGTCACCTGTTATTAACTTTACAAGGGGACAGTGAGAAGGAACTCCATTAGGGTGTCTTTAAGGTCAAAGACCACCCATATAATGACTTTCCTTGAAAGTATGCAGATATTTTGTAGCATTCTTAAAGTCATTGTCTTCACAAGTCATCCTGACTCTTCAGAAGAATGACTGATGTTCTGAAGCTGAGGAAGTGGTGGGCTTCCTGGCAGATGGCAAAGCCACTGTTCTGTAATCATCCTGTGCGTGGGTCCAACCGGATTTTGGTAACAGATGTACTTGATGTGTAATTGTGGCAGTGGTCAAATAATATACCAACACTGGCAGTAGCATGACCACATGAGCATCTTGTAATATGACAGTGGACAGACGATTTCCTGAGGTTGACTGCTTGCCCTTGGCAAGCTTCATATAGAGTGTACATTTTGTTCATGGCTAGGAGTTGAAGGCAGGCGTTGTGAGGACCAAAGGAACCAACAGTCCAGGGAGCCCAGCTTTGGGAACCTCTTAGTCTTCTTCTCAACAAAAAAGAGTAAATACGAAGAATTAGGGGTATATATAAGAGTGTAAAGGAGCTAATGTGCTATACTGTGTTCTAAATCGGGTTTTTCTATAAAATGTGTTTTTATTTCCTGTAATTTTAATTAAACTATAATTGCATCATTTCCTCCCTCCAGCTCGTCTGTCCTCCCCTATTATTCTTTCTCGAATTGATGGCCCTTATTCTTTGATTATTATGGCTACAAATACATACATACATACATATATACATACGTACATACATACATACATACATACTTGTGTATTGCATAAATATGTAAGTACAACCTGCTACGACCACTTAGTGTTGCTTGTGTGAATATGATTTTAGAACTGACCCCTTGATCTTGGTTAACTAGTTATGAGTTTCATCACTTGTGGTTTGAATGAGAATGGCCCCCTTGGCTCATATATTTGAATGTTTGGTTTCCAGTGATGGGATTTAGAAAGCATTAGAAAGTGTGGTGTATCCCTGGAGGAGGGCCTTGAGGTTTGAAAAACTCTCATCAAGTTCAGTGTTGTTCTCTTTGTGGATAAGACATAAGCCCTCAGCTGCTGCTCCAGCACACCTACCTGCCTATTGCCAAGATGGTCAGAGACTGACTAACCTCCTGAAACTGTAAGCAAACCCCAATTAAATGCTTTCATTCATAAATTGTGTCTCTTCACAGAAATAGACAAGCTACTAAGAAACTCCTAGAAAAAAACTCATTCTCCTTGTTGCAGCAATCACCAGTTGCAAGTACTTCTCTGTCTAAGGATGGGGTCTGATGAGACTTCTGCCAACCCTGGCAGCATATCTACTGGTATTTGCATTGTTCAGATCTTGTTCAGGCAGCCATATTGTTGTGGAATCATGCATTTGTCCTCCCTGTCATTTCGTGGAAAGTCTCATTGCAGACATCCTGGTCCTCTAGCTCTTACAGCCTTTCCACGGCCCCTTTCTAAAAGGGTCTGTGAGCCGTGGGTGTCAGAAGCTACTACTATACACTTTGTAAACACAGGATGGAACTTTTTCAGAGACTGGTGAGTTTGGCATGGGAGTAGACTTTATATGCATGTAGATAATGCTTCTCTAGAAAACACTGAGGTTACTAGACAGGTTCCAAACACTTTGTGAGTCAATCCTAATTTACAGCAGACATTGCAGAGATAAAGTAGTGTCAGGAAGAGGAAAGTAATTGGTGACTGTGTTAGGATTTGATGTGCTTTAGCCCTCTTGAAAGCTGTGTCAGGTCCTGGCCAGCACAGATGTCAACACGCTAATACTAGTGTGCCACCTCTGTCTTTTTTTTTTTTTTAAAGATTTCTTTATTTATTATATGTAAGTACCCTGTAGTTGTCTTCAGACACCTCAGAAGAGGGCATCAGATCTCATTACAGATGGTTGTGAGCCACCATGTAGTTGCTGGGATTTGAACTCAGGACCTTCGGAAGAGTAGTCAGTGCTCTTAACTAAGAGTAGTCAGTGCTGAGTCATCTCTCCAGCCCCGTGCCACCTCTGTCAAGTCACCTGTTGATGTGAATAAGCTATTACTGAACATGGCAATTCCCATTTGTTTATGTGTCTGCTCTGGCTGCTTTCCTCTCACACAAGGGCAGATAGATGAACAATGGTGACTATGTCCTGTGCTTAGCCTGAGATACACCTATGAGGCCTTTCAAAGCAGTTTGCTGACTCTGTGCTTGCTGTTAGCCTGCATGCTGGTGTGTTCTGAGAAAGTGCCATTGATACTCATTCTAAGATGGAAGAGACAGGCTGCAAAGTTACTGTCAAGGCCTTGTACCTACCTAGTGTATCCCCATTTCCATCTGTTCACTGGACCTGGTCTCAACACTGTCACCAACTCTTTGTCATTCATTTGAGTTTTCTCAGACTCCTGGATCATGGAGGCAGACTAATAGAATAATCTTAATCCACCAGTTGTCTTCTGCCCATTTTTCTGTTAAAAATTCTAAACACAAAATAGATTACTTATCATCTACTATATTCATTAGTCTCTAGAACTAGTTTCATGAAATTAGAAATAATAATTGCAATTTCATGCAAGAAGGTGGCTCTTCATTAAAATAAGGGGGTTTCTTAATCCTATATGTTTTCTAATGGCATTTCTCTTACACAAGGAATAGATTTTGTTGTTCTAGTTGCCTTTCCTATATAATGGAAACCATTGGAATAAAACTCACTTCAACCACTCTGACACATCCTTTGGGTGGCATCTCTTAATTAAACTTTAACCTGTTTCCACTCTTGTTGACATAATCATAGCATTGCACATTGCAAGGTATTTTAGCCACTTTAGGCAGGGGAAAGTGTCTTTTTTCCTTTACATATATTATCTAAGGACCTTATGGGCTTTTGACAGTTATCTTGCAGACTCGTGGCCTTAGTTGGCTGAGTAAATGTTGCTTCAGTCTGTCGTTAGTGTTCTGGGGAACAACCATAGACCATGCCATTCACAATTGATTATCCTTTTGCAAAGCCTATTCTGGGCCTTAGTGATAACATCTTACATTAGAGAAAATTCTAAAATGCAGGACTTGTATTTTATCATTTGTGAAACAATCTTCCTAAAGGATCCTATAATAATTCCAAAGGAATTTACATATACTTAAAAACTTGATTTTGTGATTCTACTTTGAATTCTATTTATAGACATAAAAGACTTCAACTTCTACCCAAGGAATATATTCATGCCTCTCCCTCTCCATATATCTGCCTTCCCTTTAATTATTTGCTATATAGTGATGCAATGAAAAATTTTGTGACACATACCCATATAATTGTGAGTGAACAGTATGGACTACATTTCTGAAAATATATTTAACTCAATTGCAAAGGCTAATGCACTTCTTATATTTAAATTTTACTGCCAAAATGTACTTGATTGATCCTTGTTGTGCTCAGCACTAAGGGCTAAGACTGGCTCAGTTATAGACGTGTCGGCATGGTCGCCATAGCTCACACTTACTGAGCTTGTGCTGGGTGCACTTTTTCCAACGTTCTGGTTTGCATTGGATTTGTGTTTTTATGTCCTCACAATGATACTGTTGTGAGGCATCATGGGAAACTAAGGGCATACAGCAAGCCTCGTAATGAGCAAGTGACGGATGCTTCACCTCCATGTCTACAGCACAGTCAAGTTGGAGGTGCTAGTGAGGGACAAGCCTAAGACATAACTGTGCTTATCCCAGAGTGAGTGAAACTAAGAAGTCATGCCAAATGATTCAGTGCAGTGATGTTGAGAAAAACAGCCACTGTGCATTTTAAAAAGAATAGAGGAAGATTCCTTGACACTGACCTGAGATTTTAATGAAAATGTTCCATTTGGAGATGACATGTGCTTAGAAAGGACATCTCCTAAGGTATCTGGATTTTACACATGCACACGTGCACACACACTTAGGGTAAATAAGGAAAAGAGGTTAAACAATAGTCAGTTCAGGCCGGAGGTAAAGGCAAAGTGTCAACGGTGAGCTCTGTCCAGCAAGAAATCTCAGCCTTCAGTATCCTGCTATCTATCTCTGAAGGCCTCCTAACAAACAGGAGGGATTGTATTAAAGGCATGACAAGGCAGCACAGATGTGGGTGGCTACTGAGTGACAGTTGGACCGACTGTTCACAATGAATAGTTCTGCTCCTGAATCACTGGACAATGTAAAGTTTTACAAGTTATTGACGTTAGAAGTTGAGGCTTGGAATTAAGTACAGTAGAGGTGGTGCCCGATGATGTCTCACTGTTGGACTCTTAGAGCTTCTAGGAACTTCAGAAACGTTCTGACTTCTCTTCTTTTTTGAGAAAAGAAAAATAACCCCAGATACATTTATACTTACCCAAACTGTCAACTGAGTCAATAAAAAAGAAGTCTCAAGAATTCCATCTTCAGGTGGCTGAACCAGTGGCCTTCCATTATACCATATCTCTAAAAATAAGTGGCAGATGTTCATATTCTCCAAAACAAAACAAAGCAAAACAAACGAAAAACAACCAAAGAAAAAACAGCAGAGAATTTAATAAATTCAGACACTTGTTTCTGTTTTAATTATTTAGCAGACCTTCTAAAGATAATTCCCATAAATGAATGTGTGTGACTTTTCAAGAGGCAGCCAAGGTCCTATTTTCATTCTAATGTTGTGTCAAATACCATGACACAATACAATTTTTGGGAGGATAATGCTCATCTCAATTACAGGCTACAGTCCATCGATGAGGGGTAGTCAAGGCAAGAACTCAAGCTGGAATTTGGAGGGAGACCTGCTCACTGTCCAAAACATTACCTCTGACCATGTAACTCATTTCACAGGCAAAGAGGCATATGGGTCTGGAGTTTCTCAGAGATTCTCCATGACCATGAATAAATTTTAATAAATAAAAGGCTTTAATAAGTGCTGGCTAGGACCCTGGATGCTGGCCAAGACCATACCCGAGGCTGGAGATGCTCATCAGAGTATGGTGCTGAATTATATTATTTAGGAGCTTATAAATAAGAAACTCATGAGGCTACATACTTCCTGCCTACGTGTAGTCAAGCACACATCCTGTGCGATTGAGGGCATCAAGCTTRTATACAGTAGCAAGAGCACAAGGTCTGTTATCTTACATGAACATCAGCCCCCAGAATTCCAGGATGTTATCTGTCCCTGGGCAAGTGGGGCTTACAGGTTAGACATATTTTTGTTTTATAGATCTCCTTTACACAGTAATTTAAACTTAAAATATAATGCTAGCCATCACACAGGTGCAGCAGGAGACACAGAAGAACACTGCCTGATGACTTATTTCATCTGGTTTCCGTGTACAGCCTAGGACCACATGCTCAGAAATTATGTTACCCACAGTGGCTGGAGTCATCCTCAATCAGTTAACAACCAAGGCAGTCCTCCAAAGACGTTCCACAGAACAGTTTGATCTAGGGAATCCCTCAAATGATGTTCTGTGGTGATTATTTTTTAGATTGTGTCAAGTTGACAGTTAAAGCTAACTAGGACACAAAAGTAGATTTTAATGTGAATTGTCCCTTCTTTGGGTAGACTAAAAAGAACATTTATTATGAATCCAGGATTTGTATTTACTTCTCAGTATCATGAACTGTGATCAGTAACTTGTCTTGGGGGCCTTATTTTGTTTTTTAGATAGATATTGCTACAATGCCCAGATTGGCTTCAAACTCATAATCTACTTCAGTCTCCCAAGTGCTAAGATTATAAATTTGATCAACCATACTTCACTACATCTTAAAAGGAAAAAGAAAACCTCTCTTTTTCACAGACAATAGTAAGTTAATATTCTTGCTTAGAGAAATGTTGTAACAGGATTGGAGAGCAGCAAAAATAGGTTTAGCTGAGTAATTGATGTGCCCAGTATTGCTGCTGGTTCCATTACACGTGGAACACAGTCTTGATCTTTCCTGCTTCTTCTGTAGAAGGAACTAGAACTGAGACAGGTGGTCCAGAGGATACTGTCAGAGGCACAGGACATACTTCCTCTTTGGCATGGACATACGTGCTGTCAGGAAGACTATACAACTTCGAAGTGTCTCCTCCTTGGCATGTCTCAGTGTCCTGTGTTTTTTATAGGGTGCTCACCCTCTTTTCCTCCAACTCCCACCCGGAAGAGTTGGTTTCTTTCTGAGTCCTCAGAACTACAGACTTTAACTCGCCCTAGAGCACAGACTCAGACTTGAATTTCCTCTGGCTACTCCTTCATCCTTCTGTATGTAAGGACCAGGACTGCACAGGCAGTTGGAGGTGCATTGCTAAAGGGAAGAGCTCCAAGAATCCCCCCTGCCTCCTCTTCCCAGAGCAGCACATGCCATGTGTAATTTTCCCAGCACCAAGACACCGGAAGTGAAAAGAGCCCCATTTGACTGCAGTGTCTACTCTTAACTGTTAGTATTATTCAAACATTTCAAAGTGCAAAGTCTTCCTTCTACATACTAGTCTTCAGTTTCTAAAATAATCTCTGTTTTGTATCCAGGACTATGGAGCTTACAACAGACAGGCTTTTGTGGAACCTTGGACATAGGACTTGATTTTGTTTGCTTTGGAAATTTGCCCTGGTTTGGGGAGAATAGAAAGATCTGGCACCTTCTATTTCATTTTATAGGTTCAAATACCATTGAATATCACTGAGGTTTTTGGCTTGTTAAACACGTTGGTAGCAGCAAGGTTTTGCTAATTTTAATGCTCTTTTTAAGAGGAAAGCTGGGTTCAGCATTTATCCTGCCATTCCAGCTCTTTTATTAACATGTTAAATTATAACCAAGAGCCATTCTTAAAACTCATCAGGCTTTCTGAATGTTTTTAAATCCCAAGAGTGTAATCCTGCCCAACTTCAAAGCCACTGCTATACCGTGCCCTCATCATCCAGCCCTGTGTCCCTTGCTGGCCCTGTAAACAGCCATTTTCCCTCTTGTTATGACTACTTGAAATGGTTTTGAACTATATTTCTTTTATCACACCTAAGTAGACCCACTTGAAAGCCTAGAGAGAGTGTTGTGTGTGTGTGTGTGTGTGTGTGTGTGTGTGTGTGTGTGTGTAGGGGAGTAATGGTGGCTCATAGCTATAATCTCAGCACTTGGAAAACTGAATCAAGAAGATCTTGCTACAGTTCTACAAATGAGGCCAGCCTGGGTTACAGAAAGAGTGAGAGAGGGAGGGATTTTTAGAGATAAGGTCTAAGCCTAAAATTAAAATCTCCTCCTAGAAATCACTCTCCTGAGGAACAGTGTATGTATGTTTGTATGTATGTATGTATGTATGTATGTATGTATGTATGTATGTATGTTTGTATGTATGTATGTGCTTCTGAAACTAAGAAAACTGAAGCCAGCAGTAACACCTTGGGCGTCATACCACAGCTGTGTGTGCGTGGCAGTGTCTTCTCCTAGGCTAACCCATTATATCAGGGTGCTCTCTGAATGGAAAGCCCAAGAGTGTAATCCTGCCCAACTTCAAAGCCACTGCTATACCGTGCCCTCATCAGCCAGCCCTGTGTCCCTTGCTGGCCCTGTAAATAGCATTTTCCCTTTTGTTATGATTGCTGTTACTTGGGGTTTAAAAATTTACATGGATGTCTCTGAGCACAGAGGTGTGCAGAGATCGTGGAAGCCAAGCACGGTGTGCCTCCCGGATGAGCTTGGTGTGTCTGCGCAGCAGAGACTAAAGCTGACAGGGAGGCTTAGGTTCAGGCRTGTCAGTGAACTCCTTCCACAGATGCCCCAGCTGTGTGGCTCTAGGTCAGCTGGGTTTGTGAGACACATCTAGCTGAGGCGGTTTGGGGTTTCAGTTCTTTTTAGCAGAGACACACTCTATTTTCTAACAAAGCTCCTGAGCTATCTCAGCAGGAGAGCTGTGACGTGTGTCCTCTTATCCCCTCCACTGGGGGGTTAGTAACCCACTTTCAGCCACATCAAATGAAATCCTCCTTCACAATTTTAATGTCTGCTGGAATCTGAATAACTGATGGAAAAAAATCTGGTCACCAACTGGCCATGTCTCTGGTCACTGTCAAGGCAGGTCTCCTTCACTCTTGAATTCCATGTAGCTGTGTCATCCCCATGTAGTCCTCAGTGTGGCATGGGACCTAGAATATCCTTTTCAGTATCATTATGTCACTAGAGGAAAAACATTATTCCCTGGTGTGAACTCAATTCCTTCCTTCCTCAATGGCTAGAATGTGTCCTTTTGTCACATGTGAAAATTTAGCTCATTCTCCCTCCCCCAGCCCCCTGTGGATTGGGAAGACTATCAAAGTCAATTAGATAACCTGATACTGTTAAAAAAAAAAAAAGTGTCTCCTGTATTCTAGTGGCTTTGCAGACCACCATCCTGATGCACAGGACATCAGCTCTACTGCTCTGTGTGGGTCTCTGGCAATGTATTATCTTTTTACTTTTTCTTACTTTTTTTTAATTTTAATTTTTTGTAGGACCAGGAAGAAAACAAGGGAGCAACAAGTTGGCCTGAGTTCTACATTGATCAGCTCAATTCCATGGCTGCTGTGAGTATAACTTACATTCTCTGACAGTTTAAAATAGGGTGCAGAGTACACAGTTGCACAAGGAGCTTGATTGAGTAAGACCTTCTGATGCCGTTACCTTTCCAGATTCCATTCCAAACACTCAGTGTTTGAGGTGTTGGGGACGAGGGCCTGAAATGTTGCCTAGTGAAGTGACTTTTCTAGGGTGTTTTAAATAGAATCTACATACACTAACATATGATTGAACTTAATGTTATAAGAGGAAATGCCATTTGAAACATGGCTTGTGTTCAACTTGAACTTGCTGTTGCTGTGACTAATTATCGGGAGCTTTGCAACACTCCTGTGGACTGGGGCTCGTCTAACAGTAGTGTGACCGAGCTGTCCCTTCGTCATGCTCATACCCATCTCCTTCTCTCTGAGAACTTATTCTTTCCTGGCTTCTTGATTTCATGGGTGGGGGAGGGGGCAAGAGGTTCATATACAGAATCATAACGTAATTTGATGAAATGGTGTAATAATCAGAATGCCCCCAGGAAAGCTGTGGTCTATGGCTAGCAGTTAAAATGTGTTCTTAGTATCTGAGTTCTGGTCTCTGAGATGTTAGCACTCCAGGCAGCTTGAAGATCATCTATTAATCATAGCTAAAATTCACAACAGAAAATAAGTCATCAGCCTTTGAGCCTTAGTGGCTTAAATCCTGTTGCCATTGATGAAAACTGAAGGTTGAAGTCTGCCTCACACGGCATACTCAGGATTTAAGATGGGTTGTATCTAACTCTAAGTTGGTAATATCAACTAGAAGGTAGTTTGCCGAATACTCTACTCTTTCCTGCCCCCACTCAGGTCCTCATGGAGAATTGTCTTACTGCTCCTTTACTGCTGCTCCACTGCAAAAGTTAAAAACTGACCAGGATCCATGAATTGCCTGCTCTTATTTAAGTTCTGAAGGGCCTTGACTTTCAGTCTCTTCCTCTTCTTTCCTCTGTTTCTTTCTTATTCTGCTGTTGTACCTTGAGTAATAAACTGCTGGGTAGGTGTGACCAGGACTGCACAAATTACAGATGAAACCACAGAAGCATTTGCCTTGAGGGTTTATAGCCTTAAATACAGAAGAGGAGAGAAGACCCACCCCGCATCCCACATCCTCCAACCCCGTTCCATACACTGCTTCTCCAGCGATGAGGAAGTGGGGACATTGGTGTCTGTGTGGATAAGCTAAAGAATGGGAGGTTTCTGAAGACTGCAGGGACATCCTGTGCATCCACCCAAGTCATAATAATTTAGAGCCATTCACCATTTCTAACATGTAGAGGTTGTATATGAGTTCTTGTTCCTGACTATGAAGAGAAAGGAACTGTCAAGCAGATTGTCTCTGGGAGTAATCAAGTCGTGTTGTTTGATGTGTAACAGGAGAAATGCTAAGTTAAGGAATTCCCTGCTCTGAATGGAGAAGTACTAAGTAGTGAGGACTCCCTTTCCTCGGGTAGGAGAAGCTGTACTAATTTATCTGTTAGTGATGTTTATGTCTAGGAGAGGCTTTACCCTTGAGTTTCAGGGTCTTTGATATGCCTGTACGTGGCCCTTCCTCAAACTCTTCACTTCCCCCTCTTCCCTGGACAGCTTTGTTTGTAGCATTGTTGAATGGACTATACTTTAATTGTTTGGTTCCTAATCTAAAGTCTTCCCAGAACTTCACAAGGCTATTAGATTGTGGGACTTTGCTGTCCTTTACGTGTCAGACACCTGACACAGCTTTGAAATGCTTCTTCCATTAGGCCTGAGGCATTATCTTTCTAAGGTCAAAGATAAAGAGCATTAGCTGACCATCGGTTCGCCAGGTCTCAGAATGCTGGATGCTTAAAGAAGCAAGGGGCCCAGTCACAGCAGAACCCCTGCCGAGTCCRAGTCCTCTCACCATTCTGGTCGTCACTAGTCCTTGCTGCCTGTAGTCCGTGCTTCGTTCTGTCTGCCATCTGTCCTAGAAACTTCCCCACAGCATATGGCAAAACCCTGAGGCATTGTCCCTAGGGACAGCAATGGTACTAGTCCCTCCAGACCCTTCACTGTCCTAGGAGCAGATCTCTGGCTGTGCTTGGGGGACTGATGAAGAGGCATTTGTCCACATTGTCATCATCTGTCATCTGCAGCATCAGTGGCAGCTTCTAGTGAACTGCCTCGTGACAGGCAGTGCTGCCATGCTATTCATAGAGTCTGAGTCTAGAGGCAAGTCACCTTGCCCAAAGTCATCAAATTAAGAAGTGGTCATCTAATTAGGGATTTAAGCCATCTGTCTGAACCCAAAGATAACCTCACAATTAGTCTCTCTTCTTGGTTTTGACATCTGTGGGGTACATGAAAGAGGTTGGGGGATRGGATTCTTCCCTCTCCCCTAGGTACACACTGTAAGAACTGTGGTCTGACTGTTCTGGAGAAGGAAAAGCATCTGCTTTCTTTAATGCCTCTAGAGTCTGATAAAAATGGTTCAGGCTGAGAACAGCCACTCTTGCTGTAAAACCYGCCTTTTGTGGAACAAGTTGTTACGTAGGGCTCATAACAAGAGTGCTTGGTTCTTTAAAGGACCCCTGAGTTACCTGTCAGCTTTTAAAAAGTCAAAGAATGTATGATAGGAGAATGGCCCAGTAGGCTTTAGGACTGGAGCTTTGGGGGAAGATGTGACACAACGTTTGCCTTGCCCAGTTCACATCAAGCAAGTGGTTCAGACCAGAGTGGTTCTGGCCCTCGCGGAGCCACATCTGTGTACTGTGCCTCAAGGCACATCTCAGCAGCTTTCCCCAGAAGGTCCTTGCCAGTGCACATTTTGTCTTCTGCTGACTTTGTGTGAGAGCAGACACTTAGGACTATCACAATACCTGCCCTGTATGTGTAGCAGTGTATACTACTCGTGTGACTTGGAGACTGACTCTAGAAATACAGACTTATCGCTATTATCAGCTGTAAGTTGCAAGGAAGCTTCTAAAGTTTGAACACTTGAGGCTTTCTATAAGGAGCAGCATTGGGATGGCAGGTTTATCTATTTCTGTTACACAAATGTAATCTCAGATCCAAATCTAATGGTTTCATATTAAGGAATGATCATGGCCTTTCTGCTTTAATTAACATACAGTTACTTCACATTGGTGCGATTGATTGAAAATAATAATAAAAATAATAAAATCTCTTGAGATGATTTGTGAACCTGAGATAAAATCCTCCATGCGTTAGAGAAGGGAGTTCCAATGTCGTTTTCTGTGGCACTTCATAAATCTCCCTACTTTAGAGTAGGGAGACTGCCATCTCCATGTTCAGAAGCCTCCACCCAGCATTGCTCAAATGTGGAGTACGTGCACCTTTATCTGGTTTGAGTGACTCACAATAAAATGCAGTTTGAGTTCAGTATGGTCTTATGGAGTTAAGCTCCAAGACAATACCTATTATAAAGGCCTGATTTGGAACTGCAGATTCAAAACAATTGCTGAGACTCAAGAGAAGTACAGAGTAGAGTCTATTTTGCTATCAGATTCAATTTAATTATTATTTTAAAACATTTTTTGAAGTAAAGAAATCCCTTTCATCTTGATTCTGATTTTGATTAATTCTAGTGATCCTGTGGGGGAATGGCTGACCCTTAGTTTCCAGAACACTGTACCAAACTGCAATTCCAGCTTCCTCTGTCAAATACAAATGGCCATATCTGCATCAGGGCATTGTGATGCAATAATTACACAAACATTTGTGCAACTTAACCTCTTCTAAAATGTTTAAACAGTTTATTAAAATGTCATTTATGATTTAAAATCTAATTTATAACACAGACAGAACTTTGCATTGATCATTCTATGTTCTTACTGGCTGGTTTTCTTTATATAAATTATTTACAATAATTACAACATAGTAATGAAGACGTAACTTCTGTTTTCTTTTGTAGAGAAAATCTCTGCTGGCTTTAGAGAAGGAAGAAGAAGAGGAGAGGAGTAAAACCATCGAGAGTCTAAAGACAGCACTGAGGACCAAGCCCATGAGGTGCCTTTCCTTGGGTAGCACACCACCCACTCCTTCCCTGTCCCTTTGCCTGTTCCTATCTCTCCCTCCGCCTCTCCCTTTTTTCCTCCCTCCCTTTTTCCTTCCCTCTCTCCCTCCTATTTTATGCAATGGTCAAACTTTTCTGGGACTCTTAAATTTAAAAGCATGTCACGAACCATAGGTAGCTACTTGGGTCACTGACCGTTTGATAAATGCTTTCCTTTTAAGGGAGACGCGGTCAGTGCCAGAGATGGGCAACATGCTTAAAGAAGGGGGAGGAGATGCAGAGAGAGGAGGGGAATGCTAGAGCAGAGGGACGTCACGACCATCAGTCATTGCTCTTGGGGATGCCAATGCAGCCATTTGGGAATGCAGTAGGGTAGCTAGTCCCACAGCATTAAACATAGTGTTGTCACATGACACAACCGCTGTCCTCCCAGGTGTGTAAACAAGGAAAATGAAGGTTGGCCCCAAACACTTGTGTACACATGTTCATTGTCAACCTTAGTCAGAGTAGCTTTTTTTTTTTAAGTAGAAACAACCCATATCCCCATCAGCTGACAGATAGGTAACTAAAACATAGACTATGGGATGATGTTTTTTGACCACTGAATTATGCTCTTTAAATGAATGAATTTTATGGCATATGAAGTATATATCAGTAAAACCATTATTAAAAATAAAGATGGATTGACATTCTGGCAAGGAGTGATTCTCTCTGATAACCATTTCCACTCTGTCTCTCTCCTACACTATCACTGCCCATTAAGGTCTCCAGGACTCAGTGAGGTGAGGGTCTTATAGGTACATCTCACTAACATTAGTGCCATGAGTGAGAGGCATGAGGTTGGGGGGAATGATATATTCGGTCTTTAGTAATAAAATGCAGTCTTAGAGAGCTGTGCTGCGCACTGCACAGCATCTGACGGGTCATCCGGGCATGGCAACCAACTCCCCACTTCTCAGCCTATTGTGAACTCTCAGAAACTGAGAGGTACCTGGAGGTGAGAGAGCTCAGAAACTCCTTGGGTAGTCAAATAAGCAGGGTGTATTATCTCTGCACTGGCCAGGGGCTTTCACACACACGTGCACTGTGAATCCTCATCAGCTTAACAGTAAAGGTTCTAAGTAGCAATAAAATCAATTCACAGTAAAAAGCCTTGGCTCTTAACCAGTTTTATATATTAGGATTCCATTTAGCTTGTCATATTAAAGAAGGAGCACCATAGGAATAAACACAGTCATATTGTTTGACAAGCAGTAGAAATGAAAGATGCTGCTCTTTGACCTGAAGGGGCCATGGTCAGGGCCAATACACCAACACGTGCAGCCCATGTATGCTGCGGTGACTCAGATCAGCAGATGACTTGAGCCGAGCACAGGAGAGGCAGCTTAGGGATGGGGCTGTAGCTCAATGGCAGAGTGTTTCCTTAGCAAGTGTGAGGCCTTGAGTTCAGTTCCCAGTGCCAGGGAGAAGAGAAGACACAGATGNAGAGTAGAGTCTATTTTGCTATCAGATTCAATTTAATTATTATTTTAAAACATTTTTTGAAGTAAAGAAATCCCTTTCATCTTGATTCTGATTTTGATTAATTCTAGTGATCCTGTGGGGGAATGGCTGACCCTTAGTTTCCAGAACACTGTACCAAACTGCAATTCCAGCTTCCTCTGTCAAATACAAATGGCCATATCTGCATCAGGGCATTGTGATGCAATAATTACACAAACATTTGTGCAACTTAACCTCTTCTAAAATGTTTAAACAGTTTATTAAAATGTCATTTATGATTTAAAATCTAATTTATAACACAGACAGAACTTTGCATTGATCATTCTATGTTCTTACTGGCTGGTTTTCTTTATATAAATTATTTACAATAATTACAACATAGTAATGAAGACGTAACTTCTGTTTTCTTTTGTAGAGAAAATCTCTGCTGGCTTTAGAGAAGGAAGAAGAAGAGGAGAGGAGTAAAACCATCGAGAGTCTAAAGACAGCACTGAGGACCAAGCCCATGAGGTGCCTTTCCTTGGGTAGCACACCACCCACTCCTTCCCTGTCCCTTTGCCTGTTCCTATCTCTCCCTCCGCCTCTCCCTTTTTTCCTCCCTCCCTTTTTCCTTCCCTCTCTCCCTCCTATTTTATGCAATGGTCAAACTTTTCTGGGACTCTTAAATTTAAAAGCATGTCACGAACCATAGGTAGCTACTTGGGTCACTGACCGTTTGATAAATGCTTTCCTTTTAAGGGAGACGCGGTCAGTGCCAGAGATGGGCAACATGCTTAAAGAAGGGGGAGGAGATGCAGAGAGAGGAGGGGAATGCTAGAGCAGAGGGACGTCACGACCATCAGTCATTGCTCTTGGGGATGCCAATGCAGCCATTTGGGAATGCAGTAGGGTAGCTAGTCCCACAGCATTAAACATAGTGTTGTCACATGACACAACCGCTGTCCTCCCAGGTGTGTAAACAAGGAAAATGAAGGTTGGCCCCAAACACTTGTGTACACATGTTCATTGTCAACCTTAGTCAGAGTAGCTTTTTTTTTTTAAGTAGAAACAACCCATATCCCCATCAGCTGACAGATAGGTAACTAAAACATAGACTATGGGATGATGTTTTTTGACCACTGAATTATGCTCTTTAAATGAATGAATTTTATGGCATATGAAGTATATATCAGTAAAACCATTATTAAAAATAAAGATGGATTGACATTCTGGCAAGGAGTGATTCTCTCTGATAACCATTTCCACTCTGTCTCTCTCCTACACTATCACTGCCCATTAAGGTCTCCAGGACTCAGTGAGGTGAGGGTCTTATAGGTACATCTCACTAACATTAGTGCCATGAGTGAGAGGCATGAGGTTGGGGGGAATGATATATTCGGTCTTTAGTAATAAAATGCAGTCTTAGAGAGCTGTGCTGCGCACTGCACAGCATCTGACGGGTCATCCGGGCATGGCAACCAACTCCCCACTTCTCAGCCTATTGTGAACTCTCAGAAACTGAGAGGTACCTGGAGGTGAGAGAGCTCAGAAACTCCTTGGGTAGTCAAATAAGCAGGGTGTATTATCTCTGCACTGGCCAGGGGCTTTCACACACACGTGCACTGTGAATCCTCATCAGCTTAACAGTAAAGGTTCTAAGTAGCAATAAAATCAATTCACAGTAAAAAGCCTTGGCTCTTAACCAGTTTTATATATTAGGATTCCATTTAGCTTGTCATATTAAAGAAGGAGCACCATAGGAATAAACACAGTCATATTGTTTGACAAGCAGTAGAAATGAAAGATGCTGCTCTTTGACCTGAAGGGGCCATGGTCAGGGCCAATACACCAACACGTGCAGCCCATGTATGCTGCGGTGACTCAGATCAGCAGATGACTTGAGCCGAGCACAGGAGAGGCAGCTTAGGGATGGGGCTGTAGCTCAATGGCAGAGTGTTTCCTTAGCAAGTGTGAGGCCTTGAGTTCAGTTCCCAGTGCCAGGGAGAAGAGAAGACACAGATGCTGAGCAACTGCTATTCCTGGTTTTGTGTGAAGCTATGATCTGTTGGTTGGTTCATTGTACCAGCTGAGGTGCGCTTGCCTCCAACAGAGATTTTGTTTTTCACAGTCTATTTAGTCAGGCCATTGGGTCTGTGCCATGGAAGAGCCAGAGTTACAAAGGCCTCATTAATGTAAGCCTTTGGGCTCTTCAGGAAGTGAGTCTGCTTCCTTTCCCCTGGGCTCTTCTATCAAGGATGATTACAAGCACAAAGGGACAAATCTAATCACCTCTCTTCCTGACAGGTTTGTAACGAGATTCATTGACTTGGATGGCCTGTCATGTATTCTCAACTTTCTGAAGACCATGGACTATGAGACCTCAGAGTCTCGGATACATACCTCCCTCATTGGCTGTATAAAGGCACTAATGAACAACTCTCAAGGCCGGGCCCATGTCCTGGCTCATTCTGAGAGTATCAATGTAATTGCTCAGAGTCTGAGCACAGAGAACATTAAAACAAAGGTGGCCGTGCTGGAAATCCTGGGCGCTGTGTGCCTGGTTCCCGGGGGCCACAAGAAAGTTCTGCAGGCTATGCTGCACTACCAGAAATATGCCAGCGAGAGAACCCGCTTCCAGGTAGGTGCCCGCAGACTCTCTCACTCCCCCCACTCTTTGTGTAAACAGCGCTTTTGCTTTTGCTGGCCCTGGTGGGGATTACTTGATAGTTTCCCCCAGTAGTGAACGCTCACACTTTGTCTTCAAACATTCCCTTCATCTTAGGTTCAAGAACAGAAACTAAATATGCTCTCTGCAGTCAATCAGTCTGGGGTCTGAGACATGCTGAACTCAAAGCTGTGACCCTTGGACCTGGAGTACTTGCTGCTTTTACAGAGGGCGCAGGCGCAGTATTTCAGCACCCATGTGGTGATTCGCAACCATCCATCATTCCAGTTCCAGGAAGTGCACACATGGTGCACATACTTACATGCAGGCAAGACCCTCACACAGAAAATAGAGATGAATACATTTAACAGAATGAAACATTATGACAGCATCCTGTATATTACATAGATAGCTCCCATCTTTTGAGTCCACTGAATGTGGTGGTCCCTGAAAAATCTACAGGTTACTATTCATTTTTTTAGAATCAAAATTAACAGTGAGATTGTGTCCTAGTATTTTTACTCAAAAAGAGAAAGCAGATGGAGACAGGGAAGCAACATTTCCTGTACTTTGTATATACTTCCTGTGAACACACCTGAATTCTGGGAATCAGTGTAATTCTGATTGAGATTTAAAAAATTAGCCTCCATGCATTAAAAAATATTTTTTTTAAAATGAGCATAAGGGGTTGGCAATGATCTAGACCCTTATTTTCCTTCTTGTATCACCGACAGACGTTAATTAATGACTTGGATAAAAGCACTGGGCGTTATCGGGATGAAGTGAGTCTCAAGACTGCCATCATGTCCTTCATCAATGCAGTGCTGAGCCAGGGAGCCGGAGTGGTAAGAGGCCTGCACTGCAGCCCTGCACAGACGCGTTAAAGAAAGCTTTTCCCACACGGTGACTGCAGTCGGAAAACCTGAGCATGTGTTGTGTCATCCTCTTATTTCAGGAGAGTTTGGACTTCAGACTCCACCTTCGCTATGAATTTCTGATGTTAGGAATTCAACCTGTTATAGATAAATTAAGGGAACATGAAAATTCAACACTAGACAGGTAAGTCCTACTGCTCCGGCCTGAGAGGGTCCATGCAGTGTCCACTGCTCCGGCCTGAGAGGGTCCATGCAGTGTCCACTGCTCCGGCCTGAGAGGGTCCATGCAGTGTCCACTGCTCCGGCCTGAGAGGGT
>BDUI01014207.1:14889-25730 GCA_002335545.1 Apodemus speciosus | reverse complement strand
ATAAACTCACGACAACTCCCCACTGCTGTCATCCAAAAGAGAGCCACAGCGTCCGGAAGTGAACAAAATAGTAACAGTGGCTGACAGATAGAAGCTAGCTGGCCTTGGTAGTAACCATAATACGAATCATTGTTGGCTTTAATAGGAGCTTGATTATAAACTCTCTCTCTCTCTCTCTCTCTCTCTCTCTCTCTCTCTCTCTCTCTCTCTGTGTGTGTGTGTGTGTGTGTGTTTGTATTACATATTTTTTTTTGGTCAAGTCTCAGTGTTTCTCTGTGTGGCCCTGACTTTCCTGGAACTCACACTGTAGATCAGGATGGCCTTGAACTCAGAGATCTGCCTGCCTTTTTGCATTTGCTGTGCACCACCACCACCAGCCAGCTCTCTCTGTGTGTGTGTGTATTATAAAACTCTTCCTTATACTCACTATATTGTTGAAAGTATTAGAACTAAGCAATCACTTGTTTTATATTCTCGTTCTCTTCAGCATGCATAAATCTTTTGATTCTTCACTTTATCTTTTGTTTTTTTTCCTGAGTAATTTGGATAGCATTTCTCGAATTGTGTAAAACATTTAAAAGGGAAATGTCTGAAAACAGGAGAACCATTCCATGGGAATCAGTCTCTGAAGAGTGGAATTGGGATTTATAAAGGACACTCATTTTAAGATTTTGAGGCTTAAGGGATATAAAGTATAAAATAGCTTATTAAAACATTTCAAATTAAGAAAAGCCCATTTTAACCACTGGTTATCTTACCAGGATTTTTAAAATTCATTCATTGGCTCCTCCACTTACCAGGACTCATGAAACGGTATGGTGGCAGTCATTATGCCAGGARGGAAAGGGGAGATAAGAAGATGGGGCTCGCTCTTCAATAGGAGCACTCACTGTCTAATTGGGAAGGACAGGAGAGGAAGACCACAAGGGTGAAGATCTGAGAGCTCCCTCAGGCTGCACATGGATTCAAGACTAGACTGAGCATCCAGGAACTGTGGACAGGGAGCAGAGATCTGACCTAGGCTGAAAATGTGGGATGGTTGAAGAAGATCACCATTGGTGGGAACCTTGGCAGCCTGGGTTCCCTCAAAGCTAAAAATGAGCACTTCTTATCCACCATGCCTGCCCTGTTCAGCAGGAATGAGCCACCCACAAAGCCCATGAGGGGAAAGATGGGAGCAAAGGCTCCTGGGCTATCTTGCAAGAGATTTGTGAGGGAAGTTATAGGTCATCACAGAGGCCATGCCTTGTGGGGAACAATAAGAATTGCAAACTTTTATCTTCATTTTTAGACACCATCACAAACAAAGACCTTTAGAGTAAAGCACTTTGACGAGCTTACCTTCCCCCAATGTTGCTAGGACTCTATGACATCTGGTCCTGAGATGCTACAAAGAACATTCACATCCTTTGCTAGATTCCATGATGGTTCATCTTGACTCTCAACTTGATTTGATTTACAATTACTGTGTTAAAAACAGAACAAGAACTACAAGAACAAAGACCATCTAGGTACGTCTATGAGTGAGCCGCGAGGTTAGGTTCACATGGGAAGACTCTTGGTAAACGTGGATTTACATATTGATCCCAGACTGAATAAACAGAAAAGGGAAAGCAAGCTGGGTATGAGCATCTTTGTTTGTTTCCTATCTTTGGATGTGTGTGGTGATTTGAATAAGAATAACTCCCACAGGCTCACAAACTTGAAGGTTTAGTTGCCAGGGAGTGGAACTCCTCGGAAGGAATAGGAGTTGTGGCCTTGTTGGAGGGAGTGTGTCAAGGGGGGGGGGGCAGGGTTTTGATATTTCATAAGCTCAAGCCAGGCCCAGTGTCTTTCTCTTCCTGCTGCCTGCAGATCTGGATGTAGAACTCTCAGCTCTTTCTCCAACCCGAGGTCTGCCTGCATGCCGTCATGCCTTTGGCCATGATAATAAAGGACTAAATCTCTAGATCTGTGAACAAGCCCCTGTTGAATGCTTTCTTTTATAAGAGTTGTCATGGCCATGGTGTCTCTTCACAGTAATACAACACTGACTGAGACAACATGTTAGCAGCCACCTCAGTGTCTTTGAACCACCTTTTCCCGCCATGATGGATGGTACCCTTATAACTGTGTGAGCAAAAGTAAAACCTTTCTTCTTAGTTGTTTTTATCAGGTATTTTGTCGCAGCAACAGGGCAAGTAACTAACACTGATGGTGAGATGAATTTCAATGACACAGCACAGGCCACCGAGGTTCTGACAAGGGTGCCGGGAAAGTCTGCCATTTAGAACCTTAGTTAGGGTTCTATTGTTCTGAGGACACACTATGACCAAAGCAAACATTTAATTGGGGTTGGCTTACAGTTTCAGATGTTCAGTTCTTTCTGGTCATAGCAGGTAGACGTGGTGCTGGAGCTGCTGAGAGTTTACACTTTGATCTAAAAGCAGCCAGGAGAAATTGTCTCTCTCTGGCCAGATTTGAGAGCATGCGTGCTCACGCACATGCACACACACACACACACACACACACACACACACACACACACACTCACACACATGAGACCTCAAGGCCCTACCTCCACAGTGACACACTTCCTCTAACAATGTGTTACTTCCTCTAACAATGTGTCACCTCCTCCAATAAGGCCACACCTGCTAATAGTGCCACTTCCCATGGACCACACATATTCAAATCACCACAGGGTCCCAGTCAATAAAGCATCCTCTATTCCTCTATTCCTGCAGATGAGTCCTAGTGTAATTCAGTTTCTTTCTTGGAACAACCAACTTCCAGGTATAGGTATGAGACAACTACTTCATATCCATAAGATTTATGACCAGGCACGGCTCTGGCAGTCCTGGAATTCAAGAAATGCAGGCATCCATCCTTGCTAGCCAGGGAGGAGGGTCAGGGGAGCCGAAGGTGTGGGTTGTAGACTGTGGACAGTCAAGAGATGGATAGCACAAGGTTCAGTTCAGGGGCAAGAGGAAAGGAAGGAAAGTGCTGGCTCCCTCCTTCCTCCACCTTTCCTCAGAGGATTGCAGCGTGCCCAGCCTCCCTGAGAAGGCTGTCATCTAAATGGTCCATAGATGCAAGTGTGATTTTCATCCACAGTCACCCTGTCAGACACCACAACATGGCAGATACCTGCATCCTGCACTCACACAAGTCAACTCATAAAATGGAGCCTCCAAAAAGTCTCTTCTACATGAAAGAAGTTTTCCTTTCTCTGTAGACCTGACTTTAACGAATTTCTTAGGGCTTCTGAGGGTAGATGGGCCTCATTTTACCTTTCATTAGTTACCTTTGCCCATGTCTGCTTTGTACTTGGAGAAACTGAGGGTCAGAAAACAGACAGTGAGGATCACCAGATGGGCTGGTGGGCAGACCAGAGCGTCTTCCTAATTGCCCAGCCTGAATTATTCTCCCAATGGCTGTGATCTCACCATGCCCTGCCCTGCCCTGCTGCCTTGTGTTTCTATGACGTGCAGGGATCTCCAAACATGTTCCACTCACATTGACAGAAGAAGAGAAAAAGGTCCAGAGTAACACAGTGTTAATGAAAAGAGCATTCGGGCATATCTTTCATGTGTCTTTTTACTCTGAAAAGCCTGGTGTCTTTTACTCTGAAAGATGAAACCCAATGAGGATGGAGGGATAGAGAAACTTCTTTAGCCCTAGATCCTTTAAAGCAGTGGTTTTCAACCTTCCTAATGCTGCAGTCCTTTAATATTGTTACTCATGTTTTGGTGATCCCTAACCATAAAATTATTTTGGTTGGCACTTCATAACTATAACTTTGCTACTGTTATGTACCATAATGTAAACATCYATGTTATTCACTGTCTTAGGTGACTTCTGTAAAAGGGCCATTCAAGCCCCAAAGGGGTCGCAACCCACAGGTTGAGAAACCCTGCTTTAGAGGGGAACAGGCTAAGAGGTGTTATCAAGAAATCAAACGACAAATGCTGACAAGGATGGGGGTGATCCTTACACACATCTAGTACAAGTATAAATTAGTGCAGTCACTATGGAAATTGAAAAAATACCACTTGACTCAGTTCTGTCACTCTTAAGTACATACCCAGAGGGTTCTAAGTCAATACACTGAAAGATCCACCCATGCTTGTTCCTATATCATTTACTATAGCCTTGATAGAGAACCAGCCTAGATGCACACCAACAGACAAGCAGATGGAGAGAATCCTGTATTTGTTCCAATGGAGTTTCATTCTGCCATCAACAAGGGCAAAATCTTCATACTTGCAGGAAAACATGGGGAACTATAAATCATTGCATTATGAAAGATAAATGAATAACCCATGTTTTGTTTCATGCATGGAGCTGAGAAACAAAAAAGCAATGAAGGCAGATGGATGGGTATTTGGGAATTAAGGCAGGCACCAGCTGGAGGAGAGAAGGGAGCAAGGGGAGAAAAACCAAMGTATGTGGTATACACATATGCAAATGTTATCATGAAGCACACTCTTTTGTACAAGAAATGTATACTAGACAAAGCTAAAAAGTATGGATGTTGCCTTTTAGGTCAGACGAAAGAGTAGTTCAGAGGCCAGGGAGGCAATTGGATAGAGTAACTCTTCTAAGGGGTGTTTACCTGCCTGAAACTCCACCCAACCCCTTCCTTCCTCTACTGGCTGTCTATTTCCTGGAGAAAACCTAACACTAGTCACACTCCATGTCCCTTAATATGTCCTTGATGGCAACCAAAATTGTAGAGTGTGATCTTCTTATATATGTAGTCTTAAGACGACATATAGCATGTTCAAGTTTTCACATGTAAAGAGAAATAGAAGCCAAAAGATTTACAATGCACACATATTTGAGTCTTTGGATATTCCAGTTTGGCCATGTTGGAAGATGCAATTAGAAGTCAGGTTACTAACACTCAAATCAGAACTGCCCTGAATCCATCATAAACACACCAACCTGGGTATGCTTACATGATTTAGTTCTTGAATGGCATCCCCCTGAATCATGTGGTCTTCTGAAACAGTGAAAATCCCAGGCACTTTTAGTACCATGCTGTTATGACTAGTCGGTTCCCCAAAGTTTATGTGTTGGAATCCTGTGGCCAATGCATCAGTGTTAATCAGTGGGAAATTTAACGTGATCAAGATCATGAAGGCTCTGATCCCACGAATAGGTTGACGTCATTATCACAAGAGAGTGACTCATCGCTTTGATCATGTAGTGTCCTCCAACACGTTCTGATGCTTTGAAAAGTCCCTCAACCAGTTCCCTGGCCTTGGTTTCCAGAATGACGAGGTATATATTATGAGATATCTTTTCTTTATAATTTCACCAGCCTGAGACGTTCTGCTATGACTTCACAAAGCACAGAAACACATGCAAAATCCCTTGTGAACTTCTCTAAATTAGGGCCTTGGCTCAGAGCATCATAAAAAATTGTTTTCTCACATGTACATGGGTGGCAAATTTTTGGTAGGGTGATAGGTATGTTTGTTGTATAGTAAGGGAAGGATGTAGGCGGGGATAGGGTGCCTATCTGAGTGACCCACGTGTTTTCAACAGCAAGAATAAATGTGTCTCCTAACACCTGTATATTTACTATGTCCAGGGCAATCTCCTGTGTTTCTCATATGCTATAACCCACTGGTTCCTTACAAGTACTCTGGGGGGATAGTATTATTCTTATTTCACAGACGAAGAAACTGTGAGGTAATAGTTGAGTTCATGCAGCCAGAAGATGTTCACCTCACTATACCAGATGCTTTAATGTCTGCTCTCTGTAGGGCTATGCTTGGCACTGGGCACTGGGAGCATCCAGTCTCTACAGAGCTGTGCTTGGCATTGGGCGACAGGAGTGCCCACTGTCTTCAGGGCTATGCTTGGCACTATATACTGTAATTATCTACTATCTTCAGGGTTCTGCATGGCATGGGGAGTATGGAAACCGTTCATAAGCAGAGTGCATAGTGGCTGGTGCTCGTGTTTATTGAGCACTTATTATGCACCAGGTTCTGAACTGGATATTGAAGCGAATGACACTTTCAAATTTCGTTTCAGTTCTGTTCACTTCCTTGTATACTGTCCATTAGGAGGGACTAGTACTAATCACTTGGGTAGGGGGACATGAGTTCCATCTCAGTCTCTGGTTAAGGCATCCCTGTCAACTTAGGCCACTGCTTCTTATCACTGTGCTCTGACCCTGCCATTGACTCCCTTTCTCTCCCCAGGACCTTACTGTGAGCCATCCTTCTATGCAGAGACCATATCCAGATGTGAGCTGGCCCCTACTTCCCATCAGATCTTCATTTGGTGATCTTTCAGTATCTCAGCTAAATACTGCTGGGACTCCCCATGACCCCTTCTCCGTCTATTCCCTTCTAGCATGCAGGAGTATCCAATGCCAATGTGCTTATGATATCATCATCTGTCCCCTGGATAAGTTCTATGACATGCTCAGTGTTGCCAATATAGATCTCTTTAGTAGCTGATATTCAATGTGAATGATGACTAGCTGACCAAGAAATGAATGTGTCCTCTGTCCCAAGCTTGGGAGACATGCTTTGCTGCCCTTTTTTTGAGCAGGAGGACATATGCATCTGTGTGTTCTCGCCATCTTAGCTGAGACCCTGAGTGGCCCAGTTTTCTGTGGCTTCTAGCACCTAAGAGTGGTGGAAAACAGCTTTCCTAAAAGTGAGGTYRGAYTACTCAGGTACTAGGCAATTCTTCAGCCAGGATGAGAAGCCTTTAGAAGATTGTTCCTGGAACCTGACTCTTTACAGAAGTGTGAAATCAGTCTAAGGTAACACTGCTGGTTTCCTGCCTGAACAATGGGACTGAACCCCAGATCTCTTGGAAGGCAGGACAGGCAGTGACACTCAGCTTTCCAGAAGAGTACTGGCCAACAAGCTACCCTGTCGAATCACTGGTGTTTCCTTGTGCCAAGGCCTGGCCTCTTGGCAACAGTCATTCCTCTAGTGAAAACTCTGGGTTTGCCCTACCCTGGCCAGAGAGAAATGGAGAGATGGTGTGGTCAGACAACTTATATCATATCACATGATTAATTTTGACACTTCTGGAGATGCCCAGGACACCCACAGCGAATTTAAGTTGGACCATTGAGAAATGGAGTGCCCCAAGGTATGTGCCCCTCATGGTTTCCTTCCTGATACTGGACCATTTGCTGGGCCATTCAGCTCCAATAAGATACTCAGAATGAAGGGTACCTTTCTGTCTTCTCAAAGGATTTGCAACCTGATTCTCTAAGCTCCAGGTTCCAGAAATTCATGTCCTAATGAATTCAGATCTATGCTCTACCTAAGGGACCTTTGCGGATTCTGCAGAAGCAGGGAAGGCCGAGGGCTGTAGGCTGTGGTGAGTGTCCCCCATCACTCCTAAGACTCATGCACCCATCAATCAAGGCTCTTCTCTGCTTTTACCTTACTTATAAAACCACTTCCTACTTCTCTGTCTGCAAAGACTCCCTCTATGAGTGGCAGAGGGCTGTGATTACAGCACTGCTCTAAACAGTTTTATGTTGTTTTTAAACTGGGTCACAAATGTTTGCATACTTATTCATGCATGTACAAAAATATTTACCAAGTGGTGTGATGATCCAGGCAGTATTTCATGTACAAAGGATTCAGTAGTGACAAAACCAGATATGACCTGACCTCCTGGGTACCCAGACATGCAGGGAAATCAATCCACCTATAAACCAGCAAGGATGGATGTAGGACCGATCATTCATGGATGCTGTGCACCTTGATGAATAAAATACTTCACTTTCAATAGGAAGATGGGAACGGGAGGTGTCTTTCAATAGAGGTGACACTGTTGAAAGTTGATACAAGAGGTGATTATTGTCACCACAATTACAATCTTCTCCACCTGTGTTAAATTAAGGAGGTTGCTATTGAGTTCCCCATATGGTGATATTAGAGGATAAAGCATGTGTCTTAACCATGTCTAGAGTTGCTTTGTATTCAGCACAAAGACCCTGTCTACTTTTCAAATAGTAGTAATAATAATAGCAATAGCAGCTCCACTTACCTAAACTCTTAAATGGCATCAGACACTAGGGCATGCCTTCAACAGAATAGCTCATGAAGTTTCACAACTACTTCCTCTGGTAGAATTCTTAAATCCAGGTTGTAGACAATAAAATGACCTTACTTGCTTTTCTAATAGAGATCCAATGTTATATATCCAAAGAAAGTATTCTGCCTCAGAGAAAATATACAGAAGAATTCCATATTAATATGCCTATGAAGCTAATAAAGTAAAAATAGAAGAATTATTTGGACAGATGGACAAAAAAGCTCCAGTCACATATAAAGGAGCTAAAGGATAGATTTATGTTGGCCACAGGCACATCAGTGCTAGATGACTGTGAATCTACAATACACTATCCAAAGAAAAGAAAGTGTAAATCAAGGATTTATACCCAGCTAAACTGACCTTAATTAACTACAGTTAGGTTTAAATAGGCACAAACACTGTTCTCATGAATTAGTCGTTTGGGGGAACTAGTGGTAGATAACTTCATTTCATGTAATCAGCATATCACTGAGGAGTATGTGCATATGATTAACCATTGGCTAGACGTAATTGGTGCAATGAGACTAAAATCTGTAGTTGATCTGACAGTGCTGAATACAAACTTGACAAGCAAAAGCTGGGGTGGGAGGTATGGACATTCTGCTGGTAGCTTCTTTATCCAAAAGCTGAGACTCTAAGTGTTAGTGTTTAAAGCTGACCAACCGAATAATGATTTTAGAATATTTGATTAAAGGTAGTGGCTTGAGGTAGATACTGACCTCAGATAAAATCTGTAGTGAAAAGAGGAGGCACATGTGACTTTCATTCTGACATCTGAGTGTGAACAAAAAAGACTGAAGTATAAATATGAAAGTGATTATTATGATAAAGATTCTAGGTGTGATGGTGCACACCAATAATCCCAACACTTAAGAGTTAGTTACTAAACTGAAACTTATTAACTAAAAGGAGAAAGAGACAAAACTACATTTCTTATTAAGAGATTTAAATTCAGTTTTATTAACCTTGTACCTGCTTAAAAAATTGTGATAAAATAAGCTTAAAATGTAACCGAAAGCCTGTTTTTAGCATAGATTTGAAGTGTTGAATCTGAGAAACAGAAGTGCTTTTTTATTTTGTATTTTTTGGAAATCTGCTGACATGAAATATACTGTACCAGAAATAAAACCTTAGTGAATATGAAAATACTATGAACCATTTTGTGACCACAGTTCATTGAAACTAGATATTAATAATAGGAACCAAGATCTAGGAATGTGGCTCTGTTGGTAGAGATGCAGCTTACCAAAGAGCCATGGGTTTGATTCTCCAGCACTGCAATAAATCTGCAATCCTAGCACTTGGGAATAGAGACAGAAGGATCAGAAGTTCAAGGTCACCCTCAACTACATAGTAAGCTTAAACCAGCTTAGAATATCTGAAAAATCTATCTTAAAATAATAGTGATAAGATTGTTGTTGTTGTTGCTGTTGTTGTTGTTGTTGTTGATGATGATGATGATGACGGTGGTGGTGGTGGTGGTGGTGGTGTTGATGATGGTGGTGGTGGTGATGATGATGATGATGATGATGATGATGATGATGATGATGATGATAAAAACATCAAAAATAAAAGGCACTTTCAGTTGGTGCCTTAGTCTATTCTCTATTGTTATAAGAGCATACTTGAGTCTGGGTAAAAGAAAAGAGGTTATTTTAGTTTATGGTTCTGAATATGGAGAATCTGAAGGGCACAGTGGTGCTAGCATCATCCAGTTGGCTTCTGGTGAGGGGAGTAGGTTCATGCATAGAGAGAAGAGGAAACAGAACTCCCATGACAGATAACCCATTCCTTTAAGGAGGACTCAGTCCACTCTTCCCACTAGGACGGGCCTCTCACCATAACCACACTGAGGAGTTCAGTCCCAACAGGACTTWTCTGGAAATGAGCCATATCTACACCATGGAATTTAGAAACATCACCAGKCCATCTGTTTGAAACAACTCTGTGCAAAAGGCAAAGCCAAGTCCACACAGCAGACTATCCAGAGAAAAGCGCATCKGAACATGTGGGTGAAGATGAACACTGTTCCGAGAAGGGCCTCATAGACTAGGGGTGCAGAAATTGAACATAAAAAATTAGCCATGGGAAATCAAGGTAGAGCAGTGGCTCTCAGTCTTCCTAATGACGTGATTCTTTTACACAGCTCCTCATGTTGTGGTGACCCAACCCTAAAATGATTATCAGTGTTAATGGAAAACTGTAATTTTGCTACTGTTGTGAATACTAATGTAAATATCTGATATGCAGGATATGTGATATTTGACTCCTGCAAAAGGGTTGTTTGACCCCCAAGGGGGTCGAGATCCACAGGTTGAAAAACACTGAATTAGARAAAGAACAGCTAAGCACAGAACTATAATCAAGTAACCTGAGTGTAAAAGCAGAAATCAAGGGAGGGAAACCCAATTATACTTACTCAAAACAATAAATAACTGCAATCTAATTTGTATGATAAAAGAAAAAAGTTAAATAAATCGAAGATAAATAGTAGGGTTTTTTTTTTTTTGCTTGCATTTTTTTTTAAAAGAGTAAATGAAAAGAACTTGGAACTTGGAGAGACATCGTTCAATGGTCAGTCAAATATATGTGACACGTGACCACCTATAGGGATCTCTGAAGTGTTCCTAGCATTGTCCTGCATCCCAGTTGAACTTGACATACCCACTAGAATGAACAAAAATTCAAAGAAATGCCTAGAGATGAGACAGCAGCAAATGATTCTTGAGATTAAGCAAGTACAACCAGACAACAGGCATCAACTAGGAGGC
>BDUI01014204.1:26919-37049 GCA_002335545.1 Apodemus speciosus | reverse complement strand
CCTAGAAGCATTTTAAGCTTGGTAGATAGGTTGCAGAATGAAGAGCTGCTAGCCAGGAACCCCAAACATAGCTCATTGAAATGAAGCCTTCTCCAAAGAAAGGGCATCTACAAGTGGTAACAGGATGGCAAACACCAACTGGGATATCCCAAGATGAAGCCCAGACAAAACTGGAGGTTCTCTAAGGATGGAGACCATCGCTGTAGAGACCTCTAGGGGAGACCCTGGGATTGGGTCTCAACAACTAAAAGCTTCAAGATGGATTCTCCCCAAAGATGGCGCCTTTCCAGCTCACCCCCACCCCCAGCCAGGACAGAAGTCCTGCAATGAGAGACTCACCTGTGCAGCTAGGGGGCTCACCAGTCCAGGCTGGCCGGGTGCCATTGAGGCAGACGAGGGTTTCCTCACCCTGCAGCTGGTATCCTGAGTCACAATGGAAGGTGGCAGTGCCCCCAGGATGCAAGTCTGTCACGCTCACGTCCCCATGGGCTGGCCGGGGTGGGAAGCCGCAGCTCAGAAGGTATGCTGGACAGGTCAAGAGGAGGAAGGGGAGCTGTTGTTCCTGGCGAGTTCTCATATCCATTCCTTGGTACTTCTGCAAACCCCTCCATCCCCTGCTCCCAGGGAACGAACCGGCTCCATGCTGGAGTGCACACTGAAGGAAAGCCTACGCCAGTTCACTGCCTCATGAAGAGGCAACATCAGCAATGCTCACCTCTGGCCTTGGCCATTGAACATGCTTTGGCCATTTATAGATAAAAGTTATTTTAGAGCCTGGTCTTATTGGTTGCAGCACCTCAAGTAAATTGATCGGGTACCCTGGCTTCCATCAGCACTAACAACAAAAGGCACCTGCAGAGGTGGTTCAACTTCAGACTCAATTTACAATTTTAAAGGTAGGCGGAGAAAGAATGCGACCCACTTCCTGGAGGTGGATGCTGAGGCTCCTGCTGGTGAAATGCTCTGTGGCATTCTTCTTCACAAACTTTCTTGTATGGCGGTGCGCAYGGCTTGCAGCCAGGCCAGACACAAGACACTGCCTTAGGAATGTTCACTGAAGGCCTTACTCTCCAGCACCCCTGAAGCATCCCTTAGCGGAAGGGGAGTGCTCTGCCTTCCTGGAGAAGTTGATTTGTCTTCTATCTCTTGCACTGAGAACTATGCGGCCTCCCTTTTTGCGCTGACTTTGCTTTTCCCTAGCAACCGTGACCTGTTCATCCACATTCAAGTCATTTTGTCCTCTGATTATCCTCCCCTGAGCTGTCTCCCCTGCACACACTCTGCACAGTCGCATCGCTTCTGCCCTTCCTCCATGCCTCTCGAAACTATTCAGCCTGGGGAGTGGGTAAGGTGGAATGTGGTTTTGAAATGAGGTTTTGTTATATGGCCTTAATTTCTCAATCCTCCTGCTTCAGCTTCTAGAAAATCTCACCACCATGCTCAGTTTTCAAGGCTGTGTCTTGTAGGGGGCACAAGCCAGTTACACCCAGCAGAAGGCTTTGTCTTTCCTGACACTGGAACCTTTGGTGACTCTGTCAGAAACCTATCCCCTCCACATTTCAAAAGTCACCAAGCATTTATCTAGCTGTGGGGACAGATGGAAACAAAATAAACCAATACCTTGCCTTTCTGGAGTCCCCGATCTATTAAAACTAGCAGGCATAAAAACAACTATCTAAAATACAGCAGGTTAGGTAAATGCCAACCCTCTGTGACCAACAGAGCCAAATCTGGATGTTTTAGCTTGATATTCTAGTCCCTTCCTGGCTAGGTTCAACAAGTCCTTAAGCTGGTACTTAGCTCCTAAGGCTTCACATCCCAGTCTATGACTCCTTCCTATCTTATGGTCTTTTCTTTTTCTTTTTCCCTCTGGTGATGGAATTAAATCCAGGACATTACTCATGTTAGGCAAATGCTCCCCCATGAACTATACCCCTAGCCCTTGTGATTTTTGTTTTGTTTGTGAGACAAGAGCTAACTATGTAGCCTTGGCTATTCTGGAACTCTCTATGTAGACCAGGCTAATCTTGAACTCACAGAAACCGTCTGCCTCTGCCTGCTAAGTACTTAAAGGCATGCACCATTGACACCTAGATACCCTTTGATTTTTTTTTTTTTTTTTGAGACAAGACTTACTATGTAGCCCAGGCTAGCTTTGAACTCTTGTATCTCCTGACTCAGCACCCAGAGAGCTAGAATTACATGCATGCACCACCACAGAYTGATCATCTCCTTATTTTTGCCCATTCCTGTGCTTCTACATGCAAGGCTTTCTGGGTTGTTTCTGATCTTTGAAAGAGTAAGTTAAGTACCACTCCTTCCAGGAAGCTGCCTAGACTTTCCCTGTTCCCATAAGATCTCACCCATGTTCAATTCTATGTATGTCATTTTCTCATCACATTCCCTATTATCTATTACCACTATGAGACTGAAACATTGTCTGAGCAGGTTGATCTCACACTGTGAAGGGGTGCCTCTCACTAATATCAATAATTCATACTAGTAAGGGGATTGGCCTGAAATCTAAATAAAAACGTTACATGCAGGATTGGGGATGTAACTCAGCCAGGTTCTAAATTAACCAGACCTATAATCCAAGCACTAGAGAGGTAATGGTAGGAGGGTCAGAAGTTCAAGGCTATACTTGGCTAAATAGTGAGTTCCAGGCCAGTCTGGATTACATGAGACCCTGTCTCAAAACAAACGAAACAAAGCACGCACAGGACTTCCTGCCCAAGGGGCCTCATGCCAGTCACCCCCACCCTCATTTTAGGAATGACCATAGGGCAGAGACTTGGTCATCTGGTTTCTGACTCCTCAGTAAAGTCTCGGGTGCTGGAGAAAGCTATGCAACCTCAGACCTTCTCCCTCCTCTGAGAGATGGAGCTGATTCGGCCCTCTCTGCGCCAGAAGCAGTGGCTGGGGTAAAGAGCTTTGCACATGGCAAATTTGCTGGCCTTGGGCTGGCACTCTAGACATGAGGCCACAGTTAGAGCAGATTAAGGAGGGCTTTAACAGTGCCTCTGTCCAAGAATGCCTGCAGGAGCTGCACATAAGGGAAAACTAGTGAAGTCCCCTTTACGAAACAGCCCTGCTCCCCTCAATGTTCCACTTAGCCCGGGAGTCCTAGTTTTGATGCCCTGGGGAAATGACTGCTTAAAAGAGCCAGTGGGCAGCTCTTTATTTTTATTTTTCCATCTGATGTCTAGCATCCCAAGGCACACATGCTTTTGTCTCCAACAACCAGGTCCCTGGCACCAAATACAGGCCCTAGCTCACTGGTCTCTCCTACAGGCCTGGCGGTAGGAGCTTCTGCCATGAACAATCGACCCTCAGGGCATGAGGAAGGGACACACGCTGCAGCCTCAGTAAGATGCACGTGGTCTCTGGGAAGAAGGGGGATGTCTCTGCTTTGGCCGTGGGGGCACTGACTGACTTAGCTGAGGTTTTTACGGTGTTCCAGACCCTGTCTTAAATACTCCACAGGTACTAACTCACCTGATCATCCTAGTTCCACGTCACAGTAAGTTTTCTAACTTCTGCTTTTCAGACAGAGCCATGAGACACAGAAAGGTGAAATAAACTGCCCCGGGTCACATGATGCAGATACTCCTACCTTCCATCTTTCTAAGGGCTCCATTTTCTCTCCTCTCTGGGACTCGGAATGTGTTCTTCCAATCCATTCCAGTTGCTTCGTTCTCTTTCTTCCTCCCACCCTTCTCCTGGCCAGCTCATCCCATAGGACTCTTCTTAGTCACCACTTCCTCCAAGAAGCCCTTCCTGTATCCCTCAGAAAAACACTGGTGCCTTTGATTCCTGCTCCCCTGGCCTCTCCTCCATCACAGTCCTTACCTGATGGACACCGCCATTCTGATTACTATCTGTTTCTACCCAGATCTTCAGCTCCTTAAAGACAGACTTATAGTGAGCATAATCATTGTTTTCCCCAAGGCAAACACAGAGCCTGGTGTGAAGTACTCAATAAAAATTCACTGAATGGAGTTCGTGAATTCCATTCTACTTGGATTCAGTCACCCGCATTTACAGATCCAGGAATGCGTGAGAAAATGTACACATGTGACTTTTGAGGGTCCTGCCCCTCAGGGTCCCAAGCAGGAGGAAGATTCTCTCAGGACTGTGAGTCAGAAGGACCCTGGAGATGTCTTCTGTACCCTAGATGGCTCTTGTCTCTCTAATGACACTTCAGACTCCTCACCCTGATAGTGAATCCTGAAGCCATTGCCCCTTGGGACTCGAGGACTCTGGAAATGCAGGAGCAGTCGGTTTGTTGGGCTCCGAAGCACTTGTCCTTCTCCCAGCATGGAGGAATTGGCCAGGAGTCTGGGGGCCAGGCCTGGAGACCCCCCACCAGCCAGCACCAGGAGCTCCTCCTCCTGAGACAGGTTGAGTGTCTGCACCTAGAGAAGCCATATACAGGGAGGCCAGGGCATGTCAGCAGGGGGAAGGGTTACATGGCTGCCTAAGCCTCTATGCTCCGGTAAACCACCCGTGTTGCAGAACTCTAAAGGAGTTTTGAGATCATCTAAGTCAGCAGACAGGTTCACCGATTACCAGGCCAGACTTAGTCACACTCAATGGGCACCACAGAAAAGTACCTGAATCTCAATGCCATAGCCAGGGTAGACATGGATGCTGTAGGTGCAATCTAGGAGCTCCACAGAGCGGCTGGCGGTGCTCCCCAAGTCCGGAGACTCCACGAACCCTTCGCCCTCCGAGATGTTGTTATTGCACAGAACTAAAGAGATGTAAGTGTCTGGGACTGTGTGATGCCCTCCCAGGCAAGCATCTTCGGTGCCGGCCTGTATCCCCGCCACCCTTCACCATCTTCATCTGTGCTCCCTTTCTATCTCAACTGAGACTGTCCTTCCCCAACTACAATATGGATGGAAGCCCACAGAAGAGCCCTTGGACCTTAACGCTGGCCTTCTGTCATTACCCCTCTTCGACCTGCACCTAAATCTCCTTCCACATGTTCCAGGCAGCTTTCCCTCATCCAGCCCCACACAGGAGCCTCTATACCCTTCCCATCACCTCACCTGGGCTGGTGACAGTAGTGGTGACAGTTGTTGTGGTGATGATGGTGGTGGTGGTTTCCTCCTCTCCTCCTTCGGGTCTGAGGGGTGGGACTGGGGAGGCGGGGCCAGGTGGGGGCGGGGCTGTAGTCCCAGGGGGTGGGGTCAGCAGCTCTGGCGCGGTGGGGCCTGTCCCCCTGACCCCCTTAGGGGTAACAGCTGTCGTCAGAGGCCCTGTCCCTGGCTCAGTGGCACGCGGCAGAGAAGGTGCTGCAAGAGTCTGGCCGGCTGGAGGGGTGGCTAGTGTGGGGTCTGGGTCAGATCCTGAGATAGTTTAAGGGTAATCAGCACACAGGAGCAGCAAATTGGCCCATGGGGGTGGGGAACAGCTTAGAATGAAATACCCCAAAACCTCCCCACAGGGTAGGGGCCCCCATTTCCCCTTATCCACACAGGCTCTCTACATTCTCTCAAGATTTTGCAGCTAAAGCGCCCTTTCTCTTTCCACCACAGCCTTGACAGCCCCCTTGAGCCTCTCCCCACCCCCCAGGTCTGGCTCTCACTCCTGCCTACCCCTCTCTCTCTTCTGTCTCGCTCTCTCTGGAGCTTTTCTATGCTTAGCATTCTTATTGCTCTCTGGTTTTATGATCCTAGATCAACTGCTAGTTGTATATCACTCTCTGTCTCGCCATTTTTGTGACTTCGGTTGTCTGAATTCACATCTCTGTCTGTAGACATGACCTCTTGACTGTTCATCATTTTTTCCCTGTCTCTGGCTCTGTCGAGGGTCAGCTTCAACTCTTTCTAAGCTTGCCTCTCCTGACTTTCATTGGCTTCCTAGGGGTCTCTCCCAGGAACTCTCTCCACCTTCTTCCCTCTAGCCAGGCACTCCATCTCTCAGAGACAGAGCCTTTCTTTCTACTTCTATGCCACGCTGTGGGCCTCACCCGGCAAGAAGCCGATCTCTGGGCCCTTCCGCAGCAAAGCCCCATGGAGCAGCGCAGCCAGGTCCTCAGAGGCTGCTGTGGGAGTCTCACTTCCAGGCTCTGGCATCATCTCATCCTCCGTCAGGGGCAGACCTAGGAGGTGAGGTCCTGTGAGCCTCTCCATCCCTCTCCATCCCATCCGTATCTGGAAAGATTTTCCCCAGAGCACATCTCATCAGACACTCAGGGGGTCCCAGGCTGGGCTGAGAGCCAAGATCAGAGGAGTTGCTCCAACCGGCCCACCCTCTCCCTCCTGGAGTTCCAGCGCCTGGTCTCTGGGCCTCAGTGAGAATCCTAGTCAGTGCTAACCCTGGACAGCTCTAGCAGGGTGTGCTTTGGGGCTGCTTTCTTTCCTCCCCAGTGACATTCCGGATCCCAAAACTCTGAGGAGAGCTTGACAGCATCTCCCAGACTGCTCTGCTTCCGCAGCGCCAGCTTTCTCTTTTGGGTTTCTGCCTCTGCAGACTCTCTCTCTCTCTCTCTCTCTCTCTCTCTCTCTCTCTCTCTCTCTCTCTCCTCTCTCCTCTGCAGTCTTTGCAGTCTCTGCTGCCTTCTCTGGACTCTGGTCGGGGACCAGAGTAGAGTCAGGGATTGAATAGCCTTGCTTGTGTACATCTGTCTTTGTCCATATGTCCAAGAGCATTTGTGTGTACAGCGCCTGGCACCTCCATCTCCCACCCAGGTACCCTGCCTGCTTCTACCACCTCCGCAGAAATCCACCCAACTTCCCCCAGCTCTTCTTCCTGAATTTAACCCCCTAAGATACAACTAAAGGATCTTCTTATTCATTTCTCTACCTCCTTAGTATTAGGAGTTCATACCAGTCAGAGAGCCTTGGCTCGCCCCTTTCCAGTCAACTGTGCCCCTCCCTTCCCCCCACAAGCTCGGAAGACTCAATATCTTCAGAGAAAGAAGGGAGAGGACCCACGAGAACCTTCCCAGGGCCCACCCCCACATGTCCTTACCCTCAATCCAGGCACAGCTCAGCAGAATTAGGAACAGCAGCTGGGAAGGCGGCGGGTGCTGGGCCTTGGGAGTCCCCATGGCGACTCACGCTTATTTCTCTCCTCTGTGGCTCTTCTGAATAATCTAGCTGTCACTTTCCCTCCGCGTCCTTTTATCTTTTCCTTTAATTTTGCTTTCCTGCTAAGGGTCAGCAAAGGAAGGCAATTTTTCTTCCTTTGGGATGGAGGCGCAGAATTGGCCTAGGGGTTGCTTGGAGTCCGCCCCCTTTTGCTCAAGCTTTATCCTTTGCTCTGCGATCTATGGCAAAGGGGGGCGCGGCTCCCGCTGCGGGGGGTGGGGCCGAGAGGGCCGAAGGTTATCCCCTTGTTTGGGAGCTTGGGCCCATCGGGATAGATAGATAGATAGCCGGGGAAAGTGGGAGGGGAAAGGCAGCTTCCGGGGGTCCAGGGTGGGCTTGAGGATCCAGAGGGCCCTTATGGGGTTCCACCGGGGCTCATCACGGAGAGGAAGAGGAAGGGGTTGCGGAACCAGGGAGCTGAAGCTCGGCCACTGGAGCTGCGGGAGGGAGAAGCTGAGAAAGGTGTCAAGCCCACGTCAGATCCTGGGGACGGGCGAAGGGAGGGGCCTGGGATTTATTCTCTGATGAGGGAGGAGGAGGAAGTGCAGATGGAGGAAGAAGGAGGGATCCCAAGCCAGGACCGTAATCTGTACTTCCCGAGGCCCCTAGGGGAGCGGAAGGAAATTCTGGTCCCAGTAGTAATTAGGTTCCCTCCCGACGCCATTCCAGAACATCTGCTATCTGCACCTGGTCTTCCTAAGGTGCCGAGAGTGGGCACAGCTTGGTTCACGTCTTCCTGGCCTGTCCAGTATGTCCTCTGTCCACTCCCGGACCTCCCCGAGGGCCTTCGCTATGCCCTTTACAGAAGCTCAGGTGGGATGGGCTCCCCCCTCCCGCAGGACAAAGGGGAGTATCCAGGTTTGTAACGAGTCTGAGGGGTACGTGTTGAGACTCCCTCCTCCAGTAGGCGACCTGACAGGCCTGCAGCCTAGCGGCTCCCACCCGTGATCTCCTGGCTCTGCCACTCGGCAAGCGGGCGCCCTTTCAGCACCTCGGCGCGCGGACAGCTCCCGGCCCCGCCTGCGCGGGCGGGCCTGGAAGCCAGTGATTGGCTGAAGCCGCTTTCGCGAACCCGCTGTCTTGCTCGCTCAGTGCTGGCTCTGGCGTAGCCAAGCCAGGAAAAGGGGGGAGTCACAGGCCGACCTCTCCAGGGACCCGCAGGCCCACGGCCGGACTCGCAGTACAAGAGCACCGGCCACACGCGCGGGTCAGGGCCCTCGCCCCGCCCCCGAGTCTGCCCCGCCCTTCTTTTCGCATTGCGGGGCGGCTAGAGGTTGGCACCGTGTCCCTGTACCCCACGTGGCGCTCGGTCAGGGCTGGGGGAGGGGGTCCGGAGAGGCAAATCCAGAGAGAGGTCTCCCCCCCCTCCACCCCCTTTGCAGGGCTGGGCTGCGGCTGCCTCTGGGAGGGGTCCTGGGTAGCTAAGCAGAGAGGGCTGCGGGAAGGAGTGACGTCAGGGTGAGTGGGCGCCCAAGAAGGGGTGTGTAGGAGGTCGGGAATCCGAGAGGACGGACCCGACCCGGTCGAGGGAGAAGACAGGTCAAGGAGAGAGGAAAGAAAAAGGGCCGCTATAGAGTGGGGCTGCGGGCCACGGGGAGTAGGGACCGCTGTTGTCAGAGGAAGCTAGAAGAACAAGGCGTAGATAAGGAAAGGGGGGCTGGGGTGGAGGGAGGAGAAACGAGTCGAGACTGGGAGACTGAGGGTGGAGAGAGAGGAAAGGAAGAGGAGACTGCGGGAAGGAGAAAGAGTGGGGGCCCTCGGAAGGAAGATTGAGGACTAGAGAGATCTCAGAGTGGAGACAGAGAGAAGGAAGGAGAGAAAGAGATAGAGGGAAGTGAGGAAAAGGTCTGTTGGGGGGCCAGTAGGAGGAGGGGACAGGAGTGGGGATGTGGAAGGGAGGGAATCAGGAGGCAGTCATCGAGGGGTCAGGTGGAGAACTGGGGGGACCAGGAAGCTGGGGTCTGCAAGACGCAGCTTGCCTCTTAGCCCGGGCCTCTTTGCCTATCCTGTTCCCATGGCCCCTGCCCCTAGGCTCCTCAGCTCTTACTGTGCTCCTCGGAGCCCTCACTTCTCTGTTCCTTTGGTACTGCTACCGCCTGGGCTCCGAAGACATGCAGGCCCTGGGGCCTGGGAGCCGAGCCGGGGGTGTTAGTGGTATGCCCGATATGTGTTCTCAGACTGGCCCAAGGGGCCCTGGGGGTCCTGGGGAAGGGCTCAGGGCAGAAGGTCTAGTGAGCAGGCGGCTTCGGGCCTATGCCAGGCGTTACTCCTGGGCTGGGATGGGCAGAGTGAGGCGGGCAGCTCAGGCAGGCTCTGGCCTCACAGGAGGGACAGGGGTCATGGGCATTCAGCGCCCTGGCTTACTTTTCCTCCCAGACCTGCCTTCGTCCCCCTTCGTGCCTCGTGATGCCCAGAGGCATGACGTGGAGCTCCTACAGAGCAGCTTCCCCGCCATTTTGCGGGACTTCGGCGCTGTGAGCTGGGACTTCTCAGGAACTACCCCTCTGCCTCGGGGCTGGTCCCCACCCGTGGCCCCTGGGTGCTACCAGCTCCTGCTGTACCAAGCAGGCCGGTGCCAACCCAGCAACTGCCGGCGGTGCCCAGGAGCCTATCGGGCACTGAGGGGGCTGCGGAGTTTCATGAGTGCCAATACCTTCGGCAATGCTGGCTTTTCCGTTCTACTGCCTGGGGCCCKGCTTGAGGGCCGCTGTGGACCCACCAATGCTCGGGTTAGATGCCATCTGGGTGAGTATAGCCTGTCTACAAACCCTCCGTATTTTCTACTTCACCACCTCTTCTCTGCCATTAGGTCTTTCTGCACTGTGGTTCCCATCATGCCTCTCTTCTCAGAATCTTCCCCAGCCAGATCTCCTGAGTTCTGCTTTCATGCAAACTATCCGGTGTTCCACACTGACTCACTCTCCGACCACCCTCTCCTCTTTTAATTTAAAAGAAATCCTCACTGCTGTAAGTGGTCACTGTTACTTGCCCTGAAGAGAAAATACTCAGAAAATCTTTTTTTTTTTT
>BDUI01014203.1:0-15306 GCA_002335545.1 Apodemus speciosus | reverse complement strand
TGTTTAACTTAAATATTAAAAGCCTAGATTATTCTTTTTGAGAATTATATTTACTATATCAGAAAATCTAGGTTCACATGGTATATTGTTATTCATCTTTAGTAAATGGTCCCCTCGGAACCTCATGAAGGAAAGAAATACTCAGGGGAATTAGCACCAGGGATTATCTGTACCAAATGAGAAATCTTAAATTTGAATAATAGTCATTGAAAATAAATTAGCACATCATGAATTTTGCAGGCAAATGGTTAGAACTAGAAATTATCATCCTAAGTGAGGTAACTCAGACCCAAATGTATGTGTATGGTATATATTCACTGATAAGTAGATATTACCTAAAAAGTAAAGAATATCAATGATACAACCCACAGTCTGCCTCCCATTTTCTGAAGGGTTATTGAGATTAGGGATGAACTCTGCTATATCAAGTTTTATATCTGGGTCCTTAGTATCAACCCAGTAGGCTCGACATCTCCTTGGTTGAATTTTACTACTTTAAAACTACCAAAATTTCAATTTCCTCATTAGTAAAGTAAGATAATACTCATATTGCAGTATTTGAGAAAGGAATGAAGAGATAAGACATTACATCTACTAGGATAGAATGATTATTTCTCTATAAATTTCACTTAACTCTTATTCTTTGTTGTGGCCCCATTAAGAGGTGGAGCCATTTTGAGAAGTCATGAAATATCATTCCTCAAGAATAAAAGGTACAGGGAACACTGTATGTTGCTTATTTTTGTTCTTCCACTCTTCTGCTATATATGGTAACAAATTCATCTTATTGAGTTGATTGAACAAAAAAGAAAGGCATCTAGGGAGTGATAGCCCTTGGATGGACAGTAAACTTGCTATCACCTTGATTTTGGTCACCTCAATCTTGAGCACRGTGAGAAATTGTTTTTCTCTGTAAATCACTTAGTTTTGGGAGCAAGATGTGACTCAGAGATAGAGTGCTACCTAGCAGAAGTATAGTCCTGTGTAGATGAATTTTAGTCCGGAAATATGGCTGCTCTGGCAAGGGATCTCATCCACAGACCTTCTAGTTCTATGAGATTCAGATGGAATGGAGACACACTACATACCTTTAATCGTTCTGGCTGTAGTACAGACCCTGCTACACACTGTTTAATACATCTGGCTGAATACAGACATAACTTTAGTACACACCATTAATCTCAGACAATGTAGGTACATTTAGTTTGTAGAATGAAACAGCCATGTTTGAAAGTGATGTCTAATTGAGGGGCCAACAAAGTTATGAATCACAAAGAATTAGTCAGAGATAGAGTAGGAAAGAGAGAGAAAGAGAGAGAGAGAGAGAGAGAGAGAGAGAGAGAGAGAGAGAGAGAGAGAGAGAGAGAGAGTCATTTCACTGAGAAAGTTTTACAGAGACATGTGGTATGTGAAATAACCAGCCAGAGAATGAGAAGGGCCAGATTAGAAGAAATTGCCAGAGTGGGTTTGAGGACAAACAGAGGAATTCAGTAAGAAGCAAAGATAAACCAGTCTGAATTAGTCAGCTTAGAGAAGAATTTGGGTCAGGACAGCTAAGTTGAACCACCCAGCTTAGTTGAGAAATAGCTCGAAAGGTTGAGTTTGTTTAGCATTAAACCTTTCCGATAACAAATACATCTGGTGAATAGAAGATGCTTTTACAGACCTAGGCTTGATCTCTAGTACTATTAAATAGACAACTTATCTACCTTAACATATTTTATATATCAACATAAAATATCTGAATCAGTAAGTAACAAAATTGAGCAATCTTGTGCTTTTCAAGCCAAACACTTCATATTGCAGACACAGTGAGTCCTGTTATGGTTTCTTTATGATAAAAATTCTGAGTCCTTAATTTGGGAGTATAGAGTAACTTTTACTCAGGGCAAATAGGAAGGGACCAGAAAAAGCCTCACCATGAAAGCAGTCATAATGCCTTCTGGGAAGGCATAGGATAGTGTTCAGGCAAATAATGAATAGATAGATGCTAAGCAAAGGATCAGCTGTTCTATTCCATCCATTCATAGCTACTGCTTCCCTGTGGAACATGAACAGAGCTCCTCTTAGAAGACCTAATCTTCCTGGACAGAGCTTTCTCCGTTTTAGAACAGATAACACAATCAGCTTTTATTCTCTGGGGATTCTTATTAACTAGCATTGCTCTGCTGCTTCTCAAATTTCTGACCTAATTTTACTCTGGAGTAGTGATTTTCAGCCTTGCTTCCACATTATAATCATCAGGGGAGATTTCAGAAATCGTGATGCCTGAGCTTTACCACAGAACAATTAAATCAGCATCTCTGAAGATGGAATTCCAGACACTAGTATTAAAAAAAAAAAAAAAAAAAAAAAAACCTAAGTAAATCTAATATGCACTATGTGTAGAAAAAACATTGACCTAGCAGCTCATATCACAAAAATGTGGTCTAACAGAACAATTTTAGCCTCAATTTTTTACCTTTTTGAAATGAAGTATTTCAGCTTTCCTTATTCTATTCTTGCTAAATCAGGTTGTACAATTTAACAAGACACTTAACAGATTTCTATTTCAAAAACATGAATGTAGAACAGTTCTGCTCAAATGCACCTGTAAGTAAATATTAAAAGATCATGTCTTAATGTATTATAGGGGACAAGGAAATTGAGTGGGCTTATGAGTCTGCAAAGGGTTTCTAGGGAAAATGGGGCAGACATGGATTAAAGGACATAATGTAGTAGCTAATTAAAACACTCCTAACCATATCCAAATATGTTATACAGTTAATAGGATCATAAGTAATATGCTTTTGTCATTTGGAATTTGGCACAAAAAGCCTGAAAAAGTTACACTAGTTATCTGTACTTCCTAGTGTGGCCCTTTGTATAGTTCCCTTCCATAACTGTATCAAGTCAAATTTAGTGTGATAATAGAATATGGAAATAGTAATGAGGGTATTTGAGGGGTTGGAGATGGGTAATAAAGTTATTAAAGGTTCAGATATGATATGTTAGATAACAAGTTCACCCAGAAAGTCATCGATTATATTGCAAGATGCAAGAGTACTTGGTGTGGAGGGGACCTTCCCAATTCCCCAATAGTTAGAGCAGAATTGCAAGTGAAATGACAAAGTCATCTTAGACGTAGTCTTTACAATTTTAGCCAAGATATATTATGACTACAGTTCCAGCCAATATTTATTCATAATTGTAGAGAAAGAAGTCTGTAGGAGAACTATGATTAAATTCTTGATCAACGAAAGGCATGAGCATAATAAACATTTGGGTTTTTCACTACTAAAATTTATAATTTTCTCTACTGGATTATCAAGTAGTTGAGTTGCAAAAGGATTTGTTCTGTGGATGTAAGGTGCCGCCCTAAGAAAAATATAAAATGCGGTAGTACTTCTGCCACAGGGAGATAGACATTCAGAAGAGCCTTGGGGAGATTGTTAACTGAAATATATCAGTGCTGACAGAGGTTTCATGTGAAACCTTAAGCAAAAGTAGGAAGAATTTTCACTTGAGGATGGAGAAAGATATCTACTCCTGCATTCTTTTGCATGTCAATCACAACAGCAATCTTGGTTTTTGTGCTCTCCAAGGACATGGACAAAAAAACACAAATAGTCAGTAGGTAAGAAAGCAAGACCATAAAGAAAACACATTATCTAGAGTGGAGGGTGGACCCAGTGTTTCTCCTTCACTGTTCCAATAGAGGCCTACGAAGTGGTCCATTTCCTAAAATAGACAGAGATATTCTTAGAAGCCCTCACTGAACCGTGCTTCACTCTGTTCCAAATAAACTAAATAAATGAGTATGTATAAAGATGTAACATTGAGAACATTATTAGAGGAAGGGAATAGAACAGTTTGCAATTTATTGCTTGGTGGCAGGGCAAGGCTGGAAAGGAAAGGGAGGTGGGCTTCCTGGAAGCAAGTCAGCACTTGCTCAGACCAGTTTCATTGCTTTTCATCAGTGTCCTTTCCTTAATTTTATCTGATTGGCTGGGCTAAATCATATCTTTCTGCAGAGTCCTTTTGTTTATGTTTTGTAGTGTTTCTAGCATTGCTTATTAACATTAATATTCACTCTAAATCTAACATTTGAGCAATAGCACTGAATTCTAAGAATCTCTAGGGTCTTGTACAAATATTCAAAGTACAAATATGCTTATACTCTGGAAATGCATGGGTGTGGCTTCCTTTAAAGTTCATTGATGAAACTAAGCAGTGGGTTCTAACAAAATCACACCATGAATCATGTCTCACACTAGTGGTTTATCAAAGAAAAGGGGTACAGAGGSTACCTATGGGAAAAAGGAAGGGACGAAGGGCTCTGGGAAGGGGAAACATGTCTTTTTAATTGGGAATTTGGCAGATGCACAAGAGGACAGGCAACTGGGGTGACGATGTATCGCCTCTGGGCAGCTCATGTCAGTTTCCTCAGGAGTTGTCTGTGAAGATGCCTGACTGTCCAATTTGTCTTAAAATCCCTTTTGGCTATCCATGTCTGTGCCTGATTGTGAACATTTCTCTATTGTTCTTATCATAAAGAAGAGAATTAAAAAGAAAGGTCTAGTGAAGCAGGGATAATGGAGTTGGATTTCTTTATTGTTTTTATTTTAATTAATATTTTATTGGATATTTTATTTATTTACATTTCAAATGTTATCCCCATTCCCCCAATTTCTTCCCCCAGAAACACTATAAATCATTCCCCCTCCTCCTGCTTGGGGATTTGGTGACTGTGTATGGGATGGATTCTCAAGTGGGGCAATCTCTGGATGGTCTTTCTTTCAGTATCTGCTCTACTTTTTGTCTCTGTATGTTGAAGATTTCTTTGGGTGTTTCTCAGCCATTGAGTATTTCTCAGTTGAGAAATATTTGTTTAGCTCTGTACCCCATTTTTAATAGGGTTATTTGGTTCTCTGAGGTCTAACTTCTTGAGTTCTTTGTATATATTGGATGTTAGCCCTCTATCGGATGTAGGGTTAGAAAAGATCTTTTCCCAATTTGTTGTTTGCTGTTTTGTCCTATTCACAGTGTCCTTTGCCTYACAGAAACTTTGTAATTTTATGATGTCCCATTTGTCAATTCTTGACCTTATAACATAAGCTATTGATGTTCTGTTCAGGAAAATTTCCCCTGTGCCCATATGCTCAAGGCTTTTACTGACTTTCTTTTCTATTAGTTTCTGTAAATCTGGTTCATATGGAGGTCCTTGATCCACTTGTATTTGAGCTTTGTGGAAGGAGATAAGAATGGATTGATTTTCATTCTTCTGCATGCTAACTGCCAGTTAAACCAACACCAATTGTTGAAAAGGCTATCTTTTTTCCACTGGATGGTTTTAGCTCCTTTGTCAAAGATCAAGTGACTGTAGGTATGCGGGTTCATTTCTGGGTCTTCAATTCTATTCCATTGATTGACCTTCCTGTCACTGTACCAATACCATGCAGTTTTTATCACTATTGCTCTGTAATATAGCTTGAGGTCCAGGATGGTGATTCTACCGGAAATTCTTTTATTGTTGAGAGTACTTTTCAATATTCTGGGTTTTTTGTTATTTTAGATGAATTTGAGAATTACTCTTTCTAACGCTATGAGGAATTTAGCTGGAATTTTGATGGGGATTGCATTGAATCTGTATATTGCTTTCAGTAAGATGGACAATTTTACTATAATAATCCTACCAATCAACAAGCATGGGATATCTTTCCATCTTCTGAGGTCTTCTTGATTTCTTTCTTCAAAGACTTGAAGTTAGTGTCATACAGATCTTTCACTTGTTTGGTTAGAGCCACACCAATATACTTTATATTGTTTTACTAGGGTGTAGGATATCATTTCCATATTTTTTCTCAGACTGTTTATCCTTTGAGTATAGGAAGGTGCCTTATTTGCTTGAGTTAATTTTACATCCAGCCACATTCCTGAAGTTATCAGCTGTAGGAGTTTTCTGATGGAGTTTTTTGGGTCACTTAAGTATATGATAATATCATCTGCAAATAGTGATACTTTGACTTTTTCCCTTTCCCATTTGTATCCCTGTAACCTCTTTTTGTTTGTCTAACTGTTCTGGCTAGGACTTTGAGTACTATATTGAATAGGTAGGGAGAGAGTGGGCAGCCTTGTCTAGTGCCTGATTTTAGTGGAATTGTTTCAAGTTTCTCTCCATTTAGTTTGATATTGGCCACTGGCTTGCTGTATATTGCTTTTACTTTGTTTATTTCTGGTCCTTGAATTCCTGACATTTACAAGACTTACCATGAAGGGGTGTTGAATTTTGCCAAATGCATTCTCAGCATCTAATGGGATGGTCATGTCGTTTTTGTCTTGCAGTTTGTTTATATAGTGGATTATTTTGACAGATTTCCTTATATTGAACCATCCCTGCATTCCTGAGATAAGGCCTACTTGATCATGATGAATGATTGTTTTGATGTGTTCTTGGATTCAGTTTGAGAGAATTTTATTGAGTTGATTGAATTTTATTGATATTCATAAAGAAATTTATTCTGATGTTCACTTTCTTTGTTGGGTATTTATGTGGTTTAACTATAAGCATAATTGTGTCTACATAGAAAGAGTTGGGTAGTGTTCCTTCTGTTTTTATTTTGTGGAATAAATTGAAGAGAATTGGAATTAGGTCTTCTTTGAAGGTCTGATAGAATTATGCTGTAAAATAATCTACTCGTGGGCTTTCTTTTGTTGTGAGACTTTTAATGAATGCTGCTGTTTCTTTAGGGCTTATGGGACTCTTTAGGTCCTTTATCTGATTCTGATTTAACTTTTGTATTTGGTATCTCTCTAGAAAATTGTCCATTTTATCTAAAATTTCCAATTCTGTTGTGTATAGGCTTTTGTAATAGGATCTGATAAGTTTTTAATTTCTTCTGTTTCTGTTGTCCTGTCTCCATTTTCAGTTCTGATTTTATTAATATGGAAACTGTTTGTGTGCCCTCTGGTTAGTCTGGCTAAGGTTTTATCTATCTTGTTGATTTTCTCAAAGAACAAGCCCCTGGTTTTGTTGATTCTTTGTATAGTTCTTTTTGTTTCTACTTGGTTGATTTCATCCCTGAGTTTGATAATTTCCTGCTGTCTACTCCACTTGGCGTACATATGCTTCTTTTTGTTCTAGAGTTTTCAGGTSTGCTGTAAAGCTGCTAGTGTATGCTCTCTCCAGTTTCCTTTTTGGTAGCACTCAGAGCTATGAGTTTTCCTCTTAGCACTGCTTTCATTGTTTCTCATTAGTTTTGATATGATGTGTTTTCACTTTCATTAAATTCTAAAAAGTATTTAATTTCTTTTTTCTTCCTTGCCCAAAGGAAGAAAAAAAGGCTCTACTTATCACTGAGTAGAACCTCATTTAGTTTCCACATGTATGTGTGCTTCTTGTTGTTTTTGCTGTTATTGAAGATCAGCTTTTGTCCGTGGTGAACTGATAGGATGCATTAGATTATTTCAATCATATTGTATCTTTTGAAACCTGTTCAGTGTCAAATTATATGCTCAGTTTTGGAGATGGAACCATGAGGAGCTGAGAAGAAGTTATATTCTTTTGTTTTAGGAGGAAATGTTCTATAGGTGTCTGTTAAATCCATTTGGTTCATAACTTCTGTTAGTTTCACTATGTCTCTGCTTAATTTCTGTTTCCATAATATATTCATTGCTGAGAGGGGGTATTGAAATCTCCCACTATTATTGTGTGAGGTGCAGAGTGTGCTTTAAACTTTAGTAAAGTTACAATTTTGAATGTGGGTGCCCATGCATTTGGAGCATAAATGTTCAGGATTGAGAGTTCATCTTGGTAGATTTTTTTTCCCTTTGATGAGTATGAAGTGTTCTTCCTTATAGTTTTTGATAACTTTTGGATGAAAGTTGATTTTATTCAATATTAGAATGGCTATGGCAGCTTGTTTCTTGGGGCCATTTGGTTGGAAAATTGTCTTCCATACTTCTTACTCTGAGGTAGTGTCAGTCTTTTTCACTGAGGTATGTTTCCTGTATGCAGCAAAATGCTAGGTCCTGTTTATGTATCCAGGCTATTAGTCTATATCTTTTTTATTAAGGAATTGAGTGCATTTGTGTTAAGAGATATTAAGGAAATGTGATTGTTGCTTTCTGTTATTTTTTTATTAGAGGTGAAATAATGTTTGTGTGGCTATCTTCTCTTGGGTTTTTCAAAGAAGATTACATTCTTGCTTTTACTAGGGTGTAGTTTCCCTCCTTGTGTTGGGGTTTTCCATCTTTTGTCATTTGTATGACTGGATTTGTGAGAAGGTATTTGTAAATTTGTTTTTGTCATGGAATAGCTTATTTTCTCCATCTATTTTAATTGAGAGTTTCCCTGGGTTTAACAGCCTGGCCTGGCATTTGTGTTCACTTGGGGTCTATATGACATCTGTCCAGGATCTCCTGTCTTTTATAGTCTCTGGTGAGAAGTCTGGTATAATTCTGATATAAAGGTTTGCCTTTATATGTTACTTGATCTTTTCTCCCTTACTGCCTTTAATATTCTTTCTTTGTTTAGTGCATTTGGTGTTTTGATTATTATGTGACAGGAGGAAATTGGGTATGTACCTTAACTAGAACATTCACTCCAGTGACTTCCCATAAAGAAGAACTGAAGCTGGGTTAGGCTGGATAAAGGAAGGAAGAAGGTTGTCTGTAGAGTAAGTGTTAGTAGTTGGAGGACTGAAAGTAGGCACTAGCATGGGATGGTTAGAGTGGCCTGTGACTGGCAAAGGAGAGAAGCCAGACAATGAGAGGAATCTGAGGAGGTCAGGGGAGTAGTGGAAGCTGAGGGAGCCTGCTGAGCAAAGGAGGCTGAAGAGGTCTATCTGGGATGGTAAGGATGGGGCTCCTTAGCTGAATCAAGGTTAGTACAAGTTTCATCTGGTTCAGATTTTATAGTTAGGAGGAGCTGTATTGGGAAACAGGAAGAATAACAACAAAAAGAAAGTTTTGCAATGAAGGTATGAAATATCCCGCAGGTATAAAAACTCCTTACATTTTCCAGATTGCTGGCAATAGTTGTAAAGATCCCTTATTATAATAATAACAAAAGTGCCATTAGGCAGGCATTTAGAGCCAGTATCTAGTGGGTATTAGGGTCAAACCTGATTGTAATGGTGTATGAGGATGGAAGAAGCCTTTAGACCAGGTGTTCGTTTTAGAGGTTTGAGGTTTTCCAGGAGGAATCCCAGTGGGAAGCCTGGAGGTAAGGATGAATATGCAATYCCCATGGGTGAGGAAAAAATGTTATTGTCTATCACTTGTGGTATCCTGAATATAGAAAAGTTAATAATAGAACAAGCATAGTACAAACTGGCTTACTAGGTCATCAGGTGATAACAAGGGACAAATGGCAGATGCCCAGGTTGAGAGAAAAGGGAGGAGCTGTGTCTTGAGAAGAAAGAAATCTCACATAAAGGTCCTAAGGTAGGGGATCAGCAAGAAAGGCCAGCTGTAGTCATGAAGACTGTGGCTATAGTCCATCATCCAAGAGGACACTAGAGACATGCTGGGAGATCAACATCTCTTCCCTTAGTTCCTGGATGGCCTTTAAGCCAATCAGGGGAAGAACTCACCAACATACTGTTGTTTGAATGCAGAAATGTAGCAATACAATGGCCAGAAAGTGAGCCTGAATAGTAGGCAGACTTTTTGGGAAATGGCCCTATCCTGTGGGCTTACCCTATGTGGTGGGGTACATGTGGTCTGACTGTGAATCAGCATATCATAGTCTAGAAGCAACACTGTTGGAACTAGGCTGTGGGTTCCAACAAAATCAAACCATGCAACAGGTCTTTCATGGGAGGTTTATTAAGGGAAAGGGGTGCAGAAGCTGCCTCTGGGGGAAAGGAAGGGAAAAATGGCTGGGGAATTGAAAACACAGCTAATATATATATATATATATATATATATATATATATATATATATCATTTATATGAGTACACTATAGCTTTTCTTCAGACACATCAGAAGAGGGCATTGGACACATTACATATGGATGTAAGACAACATGTGGTTGCTGGTTTTATGTCCAGATTGAGAGACCCCCCAAAGAGATCACCCAGAACCACAACTCTGATGCAAGCACACAAGAGTCTTTATTCATTCTCAAGCCTTGGCCACAAACCTTCCTGTTACAACAGGTTAGGAAAGTAGTCCTGGAAGTCTAAGGGAACAGGGTTTATAAAGGAAAGAACTGCAAGCAGGATTTCCAAGCTTGGTGTTTCAGGATTGTGTAAGAGAGTAAAGAAATGTTGCCCTAAAGCTTCACAACATCTGGTCAAACCACAAGCAGGGACCACATATCTAAAAGGATCATCTTGATCTGGGAACTACTCATATTTTCTTAGCTCACCTTGTTGTTATTGGCTGGCTACAACTGCCATGTCTATTTTGCAACTGTCAAGAATATCTCATGTTTTTTTTTTTTTCTCAGAACTCAAAGATGAGGGTCAAATCACTCTGAGGACAAGTAATCTTAAAATGGAGTCTGAAAACCAAAATGGAGTTTATTCTGCTACTTTAAACCATTCATTCCGCCCTTCCTTCTACTAGTAATTTTGGAGGCCAATATTAGACTCTTAGAAGTCTGAATTATTTGTACTAATTTGTTGACAGTGAGACCTCATTACCAGTAATTGAATAGCTTCCAATCTCTGTTTTATGTCTTGTGAAAGCTTGTTTGGAATACAGGATCTGAAAGTAAGGAGAAGTAAAATAATGACTAAGGTTCCTATGAGGGTGGAAATAAGAGTCACTAACCAAGGGTAAGAATCAAATAATAAATGAGGCCAACTTTTGGATTCTTCCCATTCTCTTCATCGCCTGGACAAGATTTCCCTAACGTTACCCAATAACTCATGAATAACCCCAGAATAGTTGACATAGAAGCATCATTCCTCATGTAAGGTGGCACATGGCCCTTTTTGTTTCAGGAACTCTAAGTCTAACCCCTGCCTGTTTGATAACATCACTTCAGCCAGGGGATCTACATTTTTCTCTAGGTGGGAAATGGATTTTTCTAGTCACTGGATATCTTCATCTATGTTTGCCTTTAAACTTATAATTCTTGTCATGTAAAGCCAGTGCAGCTAGCTATTAATTACAGTGCTGGATCTGGCTAGTCCTGGCCCTAGAATTAATACTAAGGTCAAAGAGATAGGTTCTCTCTTTTGTCTCATAATTCTTCGCTCAATTTGTCCTATTAAGGATCTCAGTACTATTTCCTCTGAATAATAGGTTATATCAGCACTAATTGAACCAAGATACAGAACCCATATGGGGGAAAAGATCAAGAACTGCCCCATTCACAGAGGGGGTTAATCCTGAACAAGTCCACAATGCCCTTTCTTGGGGGATCATCCACTTGGAATGGACTATGGGAATGGCTCAATTACAGAGGCATTAATGTGAGGAGGGGACTTTTCTCAGACAGGAACCCTGTCCTGATATAATTTAGAGGGTTAATGCTGGACCTTCCTGAGACCATCCACATTTTATTCTGCTATTAACCCAATGTCTTCATAAAGGAGTGGTGAGGTCTAGTACTATAACTTAACCAACAGCAGGTAGTCATTTCAGGCTTGGAAGCATTTAGTATCTGGATGTATTTATTATCATTGACCATAGGGGATCCTCTGATTCTGTTTGTTCAGGAGGGGTTTCTAGAACTGAGGGAACTGAGGGAACTGAGGGTTCCTGTGATTGGGTAACTGTTGGTATGGTACTTGTCAGTCAGAAGGATTTTGGAATGAATACTGGCTTGGGGGAGGGCAAGAATCTGAATTGGGCATACTGACACTGGTGACTTGCCTGCAGTTGGCCTTATTAGGAGTTAGAATGTAAAGTGTTACAACCACCAGTTGCCATGGAGAACCAGGTACACCTGGAAGGAAAGCTGGGGCTGAAAGGAGAACAGATGGGTGAGAGGAATAATGAAGCCAAGACAAAGTGTTGATCAAGGCTCAATGTTTAATTTTCAGTTCTGAGATTTTATAGGCAAAGACCCATTCTTTGTTTCAGCTGAGTTCTGTTGCTTTGTTTCTGCTGGATTCTTTTCTACAGTAAGCTCATTGGGTGGTCAACTCCTCAAGGCTGTGGCAGGGAAATGCAAATGCCATGAGGCCAGAAGCTGGCTAGAGCAAGGTTAAAAAACATCTGGGGTTTTGCCAAATCAAGGCTGAGTGCAAGATCACAAAGTAACTTGGGATTATAACCCTGATAATGTAGAGTTGGAGGCCCCAAGATTTCCTGGATTCCCATCCCTTTGCTTTTGTCCCATGTAAGTGAACCTGAGAAGAACACTGGAGTTGTTCGCTTGTAGGGAAACTGTGATAAAAATTCTCTTTTGACACCCTCCATCCCCCATTTCTGGTGACTGATGTTTCACATCCCAGGCAGCACAGTAAAACTATTTGGGCTCCCCACATTTGGCAGTTCTTTTCCCCTCTGTGTATATGTAAAATGTATTCCATTGGCTTTTATGATAGATTCTCATCATAATGCTGGAATTAGTGGACAATCTAGGTTAGAATCAGGTAAGAGAGTCACAGGGTTCAGGGCAACAGGCAGCTGGAAAGTAACTTGGCTAGTGTTGCTTAGTAAATTCTGATGAGTCATTCGAGCATCACTGAGCAATTGATCAGGAGGCTGCTTGAGTACCTCTTCAATTGCATGAGAGATAGTCATGGTCAAATTCTGTCCCAATGTTAATTTATCTGTATCTTTAACCAACAGTGCAGGGGCTGCAATAATACACAGGCAACATGTCTATCTTGCTACAAGTGAGTCCAGTTTCTTTGACAAATAAACCACCAGCCATTTCCATGTCTCTAGAGTTCAGGTAAAGAACCCCTTAGTTACCCCTCCATGCTCATCAATATACAGATGGCATGGTTTAGTAATATCTGGCAGCCCTAGAGCAGGGGCTGATGACAGGGTCTGTTTTACCTTTTCAAAGGAATTTTTGTTGTTTCTGAGTCCAGATACAGTGCTTAACTTCCTCAGTGGCTTCATATAGAGACATAGCCATCTTGGCAAAGCCTTGAATCCATAGTCTACAGAAGCCTTCAGACCCCAAGAACTCTCTCACATGTCAAGTAATCTTGGGGGTAGAAATACTGGATACAGTCTCTTCTTTTGCTGCAGAGAGCCATTTTTGGCCTTCCTTCAGAATGTAACCAAGGTAGGTGGCCATAGTCTTGCAAAGTTGTGCCTTTTTAACTGATGCTTGATACTGAAACGTCCTGCCTTGAAGTTTTGTTTATTTACTCCCAGAAAATCCTGCTTTAGAAGGCCGGAGTGCCACAAGATAAGTCTGTACTCTGTAGCCCTTACCTTCCCCCTCCCTGCCATAACCTCTATTCCAGGAAATAATCACAAAGGTTGTTCTACAGATAGTTGATGTTTACCCAACCCCATCTTGTGGAATGCAGTTACACCCGGCCCCCTGGGATGGCTTGCGGAATACACTTACACCTGGTCCCTTGGGATAGGTTGCATTGCCCCATGACTACCTGAATTCCCCCAGCCCTTCCCCCTTTGCAGTGTCTATATAAAAACCCCTTCTGCTGGACACTTTATCGAATTCCTCTGACCCTACGTGGTTACGATTCGATCCCAGTATACTGGTTCCCCCCCCAATAAAATCCTCATGCGACTGCATCGAGACCGTTTCTCATGAGTGATGTGGGGTGTTGCCTTCTGAGGGATGGGGTGCAGGGTGCACCCCCGTGTTTTCTTCGGGTTTTACAATACCCCATCTCTCCTAGACTGCAAGAGTCTGAGTCCTATTTTGGTAACTCTCCTTGGATTCTGCTATAACCAAAGGTTTGTCTACATATTGGAAAGGGTAATATCCTGGTTGTTAGCCTGGTACTCACCCAGGTCTCCAGGCAGAGTTTCATCAAAGATGTTCACCAAATTCCTGAAGACTTAGGGAAGGTGAGTCCAGGTGAGTTGTTTGATGATGCCTTCTTCTGGGTCATACCATTCGAAGGCAAAGTATTCCTGACTCTTGGAAGGTAGGGTTAACCTATAAGGGCATCTTTTAGATCAAAGACAGAATACTATTATTAAACAAATGGCAATGAGATCAGTAAAGAATAGGGGTTAGGCACTGTTGGGCTTATGTACATCACCCTATGGTTGACATCATGTAGGTCTTGGATGACTGGACAGTAATCATTAGATTTTGGCTTTTTTACTGGTAATAGTGATGTATTCCAAACCAATTGGCATGGCTTGATGACTCCCAGGGTCAACAATTTATAAATATATAGTGTGATCTCCTTCTGTGCTTTCTGGGACAGGGAATACTGGCAGACTCGAGGTAGGTTAGCTCATGGTTTAAGTCAAAAAACATAGGAGGTTGATGCTTTGCTAGGCTCATGCCCCCAATTTCTGTCCATGCTTGGGAAATTTCCTCAATCAGATATCCAATCTTGTTCTGGGTTAATTGGTAAATCAAATAGTTTGTACTCAATCTCAGAGGCCATGTTAAGGGTCAAAACCTGGATTGGGTTGCATTTCTGATCCAATAATTAGGCCCCTTCAGGATTAAAATGAATTTGAGCTCTCATCTTTGCTAAAATGTCTATCCCTAACAAGGGGTAGGGACATTGAGGGACAAACATAAATTAATGGGTTGTCCATCACATTTCCAAGTTCATATAGTCCATGAACTGTGGCCCCATGGACCCAAGCCTTTTTGGAAGACATTGGCTCTTTAGCCTTCAAAAGCACCAAATGTTGTGTTCCAGTATCCACCAGGAATTTCAGGGGCTTCTCCTCCTCCACTCTGAGGTTTACCCTGGTTTGGGAGGGTGTCCAAATCCCAACTCCCTCAATCATTTTTCTCTGCAAGCCTGACTGAAGCCCACAGCTTCGTCTTTTGGCAGTCTTTATCCCAATAACCTTCTTCCTTGCAGTAAGCACATTGATTCTTACCTAATGGTGGTTGGCAGCCTCCTTTAGACTCTTTCTTTCACAATATATTGGAGCTGGAGTTTTCTTTCCCCTGGATCTGAGACATTATTGGCTAGGACTCTGGCCAAATCTCTACGTAATGTCTTTTCTGTATTAATCTGCTTTTCTTCTATATTTCTCTGTTACTGTATTCCTTTTCTGCAATTTCTACTAAATCCCTCAATGACAGTTCTCTTTTTTTTCTTTTTCTTTTTTATTGGATATATTCTTTATTTACATTTCATTTCCCTTTTTCTGGTTTCCCCCCCAGATGTCCCATATGTCTTTTTCGCTCCCCCTGTTCCCCCATTCACCCCTTCCCACTTCCCTGTTCTGGTATT
>BDUI01014202.1:18955-29439 GCA_002335545.1 Apodemus speciosus | reverse complement strand
GGTCAAGGGAGTGGCATTATTAGGAGGTGTGGCCTTGTTGGAGTAGGTGTGTCACAGTGGGTGTGGACTTTAAGACCCTCATCCTAGCTGCCTAGATGTCAGCTTTCTCCTAGCAGCCTTYAGATGAAGATGTAGAACTCTCAGCTCCTCCTGTACCATGACTACCTGCACRCTGCCATGCTCCCACCTTGATGATAATGGACTAAACCTCTGAACGTGTAAGCCAGCCCYAATTAAATGTTGTCCTTATAAGAGTGGCCTTGGTCGTGGTGTCTGTTCACAGCAGTATAACCCTAAGATAGCTGGACTTACCAGGTATCTTAGTAGAAGCCTGGAAGGCAGTTGATGAAAGCTAGGTCGATTGTGAAAGACCTGCTCAAAAGATTTCAGAGGGAACAATATTAGCAACCTGACTAAAGACTATCTTTTAACATTTTGGCGAAGACTATGGCTGCTTTCTGCCCACGTCCTAAGAACTTTCCTGAGGCTAAATTTAAAAGTTGTGCACTAAATTCTTTGATAGGACAGATTTTAAGACAGCCTAATTGTCTTAATTAAGCCTTCCATTTGACGTGAAGAGACACCATGACCTAGGCAACTCTTATAAAGGACACTATTTATTTGGGGCTGGCTTACATGTTCAGAGGTTTAGTCCATTATCATCAAGGCAGGAAGCATGGCAATTTCCGGGCAGGCATGGCGCTGGAGAAGGAGCTGAGGGCTCTACATCTTGTTCTGAATGGGACCAGGAGAAGAATAGCTCCCATATGGCTAGTAAGATAGTCTCARAGCCCACCCTCACAGTGACACACTTCCTCCAACACGGGCACACCTACTCCAACAAAGCCACACCTCCTAATAGTGCCACTCCCTAGACCAAGCATCTTCAAACCACCACACTAAAATTAACTCTATTTTGTTGATATTAATAACCACTCTTATACAGGTCTACAATGAAAATGAGCAAGTGATGATGCAGAGGAAAATACTAATGTACGGTTTGAAAAGAAAAGAGCAAGGCTTGTACTAAAAGAGAAGCCACATTTGCAGTAAGGTTAAAGAAAAGTGGTTACCATTGGGGCACAACCCCAACCAGCTAGGCTTCTAATTTGTGAAAGGAAAAGGTCTAAAGAAATCTCTGCTCCTGAATAACAGTGGCAAAGGAAGCTGCTTGGGGCAGATATAGGAGGCCAGGGTCCACCTCAGGTGGGCAGGAAGATGGCGCAGTATTGTCCATGTGAATCTTGGACTTGTGTGGGATGCATGAGGAAAGAGTTGTGAAATACCACGCCTTGATTAGGAGAGCTGCTGAGGCCAGGCAGTGTGTGGCATGGCAGTCCCTACATGAAGGCCTTGAGGGGTCCTGAGAGGCCATTGTGTGAAGTTCTGAAAGGAGAGCCTGAGTTGAGTTGAAGACCATGAAGCGCTAGAGGCGCCAGCGTCATGAAATGTCTGCCAAGAAGAACTGTAGACAAGGAGTGGAACCAGCCCAAGAGACAGAGTGTGGTACAAACATCTGGAAGGGTAGAGCCATCTAAGCTCTTTGACATCAGGAATGGAGCTACAGGAATTGGGAGTTTGCCTTGTTGGGTTTCCGTCTTGCTTTGGTCCAATATTTTGTCACGATGCATCAAGTCCTTCCTTTTGCCTTGGAGACCCCAAGATGTTAGAGATGCCAGAGCCACGGCCTATCTGCTGAGGAAAGCTGCTAACAGGGAGTGGAACCAGCCCAGGAGAAAGAAGTTTGTTGCTGTCAACAAAGATATAAAAGGAGTTGGAGATCTGAAGACTGCTTTGACATCAGACATGGAGATGCAGAGTTTGGAGTTTGCCCAGCTGGTTTCTTGTCTTGCTTTGGGGATTACAGTAAAGTGATTGGATGAATCTCAGAAGAGACTTCGAACTTTAGGATTTTAACATTGTTGAGACTGCTACAGACTAAGGGGACTTTGAAAGTTGGACTAAATATACATTTTTTATTATGCTGTGGCTAGGTTATGGCCCCTGTAGACTTATGTGTTTGAACAAGCCTATGGGGGCCAGGGAGTGGAATATGATGATTTGTATATGTTTGGTCAAGGGAGTGGCAACTATTAGGAGGTGTGGCTTTGTTGGAGTAGGTGTATTACTGTAGGCATGAGCTTTAAGACCCTCATCCTAGCTGCCTGGAAGCCAGTCTTCTCCTAACAGTCTTCAGATGAAGAAGATGTAGAACTCTCAGCTCCTCCTGCACCATGCCTGCCTGGATGCTGCCACGCTTCCTGCCTTGATGATAATGGACTGAACCTCTGAACCTGCAAGCCAGCACCAATTAAATGTTGTCCTTATAAGAGTTGCCTTGGCAATGGTGCCTGTTCACAGCAGTAAAACCCTAGCTAAGACAGCCAATAATGGGAGAATATGATACATTATATGTGTGTGTTCGCACACGCATGCATGTGTGTATGTGATTTTTAAGAAATAAAGCATTAAATTTAAAATTAAAATAGACTAAGAATAAAATTTATAATATAAACAATTAAACCAAGCAACACTGTCTACAATGTAAAAAAAAAAAATCATCAAATTTTCCAAAGAGAGAGAAAGAGTAAGAAGAGAAGCCCATCAGATACAACAAAGAGAACAAATAGTTCAGTAGAGAGTTCATCCAAACAGCAAAATAATTTAATTATGAACAGGAAATGCAAATTTTTAACACGATAAGAGTATCATCTGACTCATGTCATCTGCCAAAACAAAACAAAACAAAACAAAACAAAAAAATCCATTTAAACTGAAAATATTAAGTGACTAGAGATTCCACAGCAGAGGGGACTTCCCCTTCACAGATGGTAGAAACACAAGTCACCATGGCCTTTGTGACGAGCGGTCCGACAGTGCTGTTAAAATCCAGGAAGCATCGTCTACACGCTGATGTCTAGTCCACTGTGGGGAACGATCCTATGAACATCAGTAACAGCACTGGAGGGGGAGTGTTTGCAAGGATATGGATTGTTTGTAAAGATAAGATATAAAAGAATGACCATCAATCGGCAAATGGTCCAATAAATATGTGTGTATCCCTACCAACAAAAGGTTTGTACAGCCATTGGAATAATGAAGAATCGCTTTATCCGTTGGCTTCGAGAGACTTCCATGAAGTATTGTCGAATAAAACGTACAAGTGTGTATAAGATGAACATTCTCGTAGGGTTAATAATGTCACATCTTCATTTGCATAGTTACAGTCAGAGATGAAAATTTGTCAGAATAATATTCCAGGCTATAAATATGACAGAGTCCAACAACAGAGAAAGAGGAAGAAAAGGGGCAAAAGGAACAGGGAAAATAAAACTATGGGAAATATTAATATCTATGAAAAATCATATGTGAACTTTTTTTTACTAAGTAATTATTTTTATTATTTACATTTTAAGTTGGAGAGAAAGGCAAGGATGATCAGTGAACATTTTATCTCATTGTCAGTGAGAAGTCAGCCCCATAAAGCTGGAGTAGGCCAGGACCTGTGTGACCTGTGTGTGTGTGTGTGTGTGTGTGTGTGTGTGTGTGTTGATATCAGAGCATCTCTGTTCTGGCTACATGTAGTGAGTTTTGCTTTAGTCCCATCTTTCCCTCCCTGTCTTTTCTCTTCCTGAAATCCTCTCTGCTGAGTGAGCAGACATGCAAACCTGGACGGTCATAAAGGAACCATCAACCTAACAACAGAAAGAGTTCTTAAGGTTTAGAGGCACATCCCAGAGTCTGCAAAGCCACGTTAAGAAGACTCACAGATACTGGCATCAGATGTGAATCCAAAGGCCTGGAAGCAAAATGCAGGTGAGACCTGGGAAGGCAAAGAGGGGAAGGAAACCAGAGTGACTGACGTGTCTTGCAATCCATTGGGCCATGGTGACAGAGCATCTCTCCTACCATCAACGAGATATTTCAAAAATCATCTCCATAGTGCATCACCAAGCTGGTGGGAAAGGGAGGCCTGTCCTTAGGCCAACTATGGAAGAAAAGCTAGAGCTTAGATGGCTAAGCCACTTTGCTCTTGGAGCTTGAGCCACGCCTTAGTGTCACGGAACTTCCGTTTTGACAAGAGCTTTAAAGCCAGGTCTCAGTTAACATAGGAAGAATTAGGAATGCCCCGGCACAGATCTGAGACCTCAGAGACCAGCACTGTCAGCATTAGGGGAAACTATAAATAAACTAACTCCAAAGAAAAGGAAATAATATCAGGGCAAAAATTAATCAGTGCAAATATACACTTACAATGGACAGGATGCATAAATTTCAAGGTATTGTTTGAAGTCATGTAGACCTGACTAGCCTCTGGCAACCCTGATTAAGAGAGAAAGAGCAATAATGTTTTTAAATAGACATTATGTGTGAATGGAGGAATATAACTATAGTTATGTGAATATTAAAATGACGTGGTGTGGGGCTTTATCCTCCTGACTCCTTACCTTGACCTCATAGATGATCTTCTGCTTTATATACTCACTGCATGTGTGTGTGTCCTTACCCTAAAATCAGCCTCTTATCACTGGCAATAAATAAATAAATAAATAAATAAAATACAGGTTGCTATAAATAGAGTTATATTGACCAAATTGAAAGCAGAAAGATTCTTAGAAAATCTAAAATACTAAAATGTTATCAAAAACAAAAAAACAGGAAAATTGCAAATTTATGAAAGATGCTAAAAATTAAATTGACAATTTAAAATCTTCTAACAAAATATATTATCTCAGTCTCAGCTAAATATCCTACACAATAGAAAGATAGACAACTCTTCCCATTGTATAAAGCTGAAACACACACTAGAAACCAAGGCCCCTTTGAAAAACACAAGGCAGCTACTGTACCAGTGCCAYGCCTGCCTGCCCGCTGCCATGCTCTGTCCCCACCGTGATGCCAATGGGCTCTAACCCTCTGGAACCACAAACTCTTTCTTAATTGCCTGATCATGGTGATTTATCATAATAGAAAAGTTACCAATACATGTCATGTAAACTCAAGCATTGCTAAGTCCAAGGCATTTGCACATAACATGACATTCTTGGAGAAACATACATAGAAGGCCCAAAGACTCTGCCTAACATTGTAGAAAACCTGAAGAATAATGTGCTTCCTCATCTTATACCAACTTGACACAGAATCTAGAGTTAGCTGAAAGGAGGGAACCTCATTTGAGAAAATGCAGCCTTAAGATTTGACAGTAGGACATTTTCTTAATTAGTTATTGATAGGAGAGGGCCCAGTCCACTGCGGGTGCTTCCATTCCCTGGGCTGGAGGTCCTGCATTCTATAAGAAAGTAAGCCTAGCAAGTCATGAGAAGCTAGCTAGAAAGCAGCACCCCTCCATGGCCTCTGCATCAGCTCCTGCCTCCAGGTTCCTGCCCTGTTTGAGTTCCTGTCCTGACGTTCTTCCAGGATGAACAGCAATGTGGAAGTGTAAGTCAAATAAATCCTTTCCTACCCAACTTGCTTTTTGGTCATTGTGTTTTGTTGTAGTCATAGAAACCCTAAGACAAGCAACATTGTAGGCATACAGAAAGTTACTAGATACTGTTGAAATCTCATATACTATTGCCCAGCCACAATGGGCAGGTAGCAGCCTCATCTAACAGACCATGTGGCTCCTGCTTCTAGCCCTCCACACACTGCCTTGCAGGCATTTGAGAGTTCCCTAAAGGCTCCTTCCAATGACTGTTGGAGGATCCAGACCCTCATCCTAGCCCCATACCCAGTGCTTTTGCTATCAATTTCCACCAGCAGTTTCTAGAAACAATGAAAAAACAAAACAAAATAAAACACCATCGTGCAAAATAAAATTCCTTTTCCAGTCACAGACCTGGTCTTGTGGGCCTAAAATACTTCCAGCAACCCACTGGAGGAAAAGTGAGGGAAGAGAGTCTTTCACTATGCCCATCATGAGCATTTACAGTCACCCATGAGATGGCACACACACACACACACACACACACACACACACACATTTTGCTTGTTGAGTTTCGAGGACATTACCTCACACTATTGGTCCATCTCCAAAGTCCCCTTCTAAAATAGAACTTTCCCCTTCTCCTACCAAATCACAGCTCTTACCCTTCACTTTTAAATACTTGCAATGTCTCGGATTTAACTGTAAGCCCACAATTTCTCAATTCTGACAGTCCCCAGACTCAGGGCAAGGGGAGACTTTCTGTGATGACTAGGTTCCCAATTCAGGGAAATCTTGAGACTTTTGATCATTCAAATTCTGTCCCAGCTTGAATTTCCTTCCTCTTTCTTACCCTTTTTATTTGAGGAAGATTTTACTTTAGTGAATCATTGTTAAAAAAGTTAAAAGCAAAACAACGCTTGACAATCTGCTAGCCCGTGCGTTAGGGCAGAGAGAGGTTCTTGATCTTCCTTGTGCTGCAATGTTGCTACATAACTGTGATTTTGCTACTGTTAGGGATCACAGTGAAAAGATCTGTGTTTTCTGATGGCCTTAGTCCACCCTTGTGAAAGGACCATTTGACCCCCCATGGGGTCACACCCCACACGTCGAGAACTGCTGTGTTAAAGGCTTTGTCCCCCAACATGGTGATGCTGAGAGAGGATGGAGAGGTATAAACTGGTTGGTGTGGGCCTTGAAGAGGAGCAAAGGGCCTACGTCTCTTGTTTGCATCCCATCGGTGGGGTAGATGTCTTTGTTCCCATCAGACACCACCATGATTGACCTCATAGTCAACTAGCCATGACTGAAATCTCCCAAACTGTATGCCCAAACAAACCTGTTAGTCAGGGTTTCTATTCCTGCACAAACATCATGACCAAGAAACAAGTTGAGAAGGAAAGGGTTTATTCAGCTTACACTTCCACACAGCTGTTCATCACCAAAGGAAGCCACGACTGGAACTCAAGCAGGTCAGGAAGCAGGAGCTGATGCAGAAGCCACAGAGGGATATTACTGGCTTGCTTCCCATGGCTTGCTCAGCCTGCTTTCTTATAGAACCCAAGACTACCAGTCCAGGGAGGGCACCACCCACAAGGGCCCTCCTCCCTTGATCACTAGTTGAGAAAATGCCCCACGGCTGGATCTCATAGAGGTATTTTCCCAGAGAGAAGCTCCCTTCTCTGTGATAACTGCAGCCTGTGTCAGGCTGACACACAAAACCAGCCAGTACAAAACCTTTCTCTCCATGAGTTACTCTCTCACATATTTGTTTCAGCAATAGAAAGCAATAAGCACAGCTTCTCACTCCAGTCTCACCTTTGTAGTTCCTTTGGGGCCCCGGGCTTCCCAGAGTCCTCCACATTTCCATCCCTAGGATGCCCCTGCAGAGCACCCCAGAACAGAGTCAGCTGACAATCATCTCTCTTCTGGGTGTGGAAGGAGAAAGCTAGGAAGGAAAGAGCTGGTTAACATCCTACCTCTGCTGTAGCCTGTCCTCTGCAAATTTCAGCTCCTCAACATCCAAGGAAATCTCAGTCTATAGAATAGGTTTTAGAGCTGGGTAGTTGGTGTTCTGCAGAGACTGGGTAAATGTGATGGTTAATCTTCATTATCAGTTTGACAGCATTTAGGAGCAGCCAGGAGACACACCTCTAGACGTTTCTGTTTTCAGGAGGTTTAATTGAGAAGACCTCCCCAAACTGATGGCAGCATCCTTGGGCTAGAGTCTCAGCTTAAATAAAAATGTAAAATATATACATACATGTATGTATTTGTATATGAAATTCTCAAGGAACARTTCTAATTAAAGGGAAGACAAGAAAAAGTAAACTGAGCACCATCGATCATCTCTCTGTCTCCCAAGGATTCACTGCAACTGGACACCTCATGCTCACGCCACACCCTCCCCACTGCAGTGACTGTGTCTCTTTAAACCGTGAACCCAAACTCTTCTTTAAGTTGCTTTTCTCAGATATTTTGTCACGGCAATTGAAAAAAAAAAAAGATAACTAATTGTTCTAGATTCTGTTGCTCTGATGAAACACTCTGACTAGAATAAACATTGGGGAAGGAAAGGAGCTAATTTCCTCTCAGAGATCCCAGTGCATCATCCAGGGACATCAGGGCAGGAGCTCAGGGCAGGAGCTTGAGGCAGAAYCCATGGAGGAATGCTGCTTTCTAGCTCGTTCTCTGGTTTGCTCACAGGCTCATGCTTAGCTAGTTTTCTTCTGCAGTGCAGGACATCGGAAAGACAGTTTGGCCTGGTCTATAGCAATTAACAATCAAGATAGTGCCCACTRGCCAGACTGATTTTGCAACTCTTATCTAAGTTGTRTCAAGTCAATGACAAAACTAATCAGCAAACCAATATACTGACTATAAACTCCTCCTTCTAAACTTCCAAGGTGCTCCTCCTACACAGACCATTATCTAGATTCTGTTATTGTTTTGTAAACCATTTCAGCCTTTGTTTCGTTTTGTCCGTTTGCTCGTTTTTTGTTTTTTTTTTTGGTTTTTGTTTTTTTTTATGGGACCCCTACGGCCTCTTTCGCATAGCACGTCAGATAACCCTAAGAACATGCCTGGTTGCTATGTTGCCTGGAGCTTTCTACAGTTCTCAATCTTGTTCACATCCTCAGACTTCCTGAAACAGTTACCATCAAGTCAAAAATAAATACCATCACCACGTGTGTGCTAAACCAGCAACCAGTAAGAGGAAGCAAGGAGAAAGAAACCTTTACAGAGTCTAACTAACCCTCAGCGGAACTGGGATTTGGGCAGTCAAGCCCAGGCTCTGCACCATCCACAGCCTTGGTCTCTCCGGCACAGGCTCACTCCAGGAAAGACTCCAAGGCTTCCTCCTACCCTTCCCTGGCAGGCTGCTTCCTGGGAGTGGCAGCTCTGGGTTTCTACACTGATTGTTTTGTGCTTGGACAACCTATGCTTTTACAAACAGACCCTAACGGCTCTGAAGTCATTCCTGTTCGGGATCTTCAGAAGAACAGGCTGCTATATTGTTTTCATTTCCTGTCCTTTTAACTTCCTTGTCATAATATTATCCTATATTCATGGTGCCGCTCATCCACGGGCCTGAGTGGTAGACTGTCACGTGGAACCAGCCAAAAAACACCCGGTTTCATCCAACTTCAGTCATGACCACGCTGAGGGGTTCTACAGATGCTATTTTAAAAGTTGGGAGAACGGGGCTGGCGAGATGGTGCAGCAATTCAGAGCATGAACTTCCTTCCCTGGGACCTAGGTTTTATTCTCAGCATCTACATGGTAACCTACGCCATYTGTAACTCCAGTTTTCGGGGGACCCAACACCCTTGTCTGGCTTCTGTGGGTACATGCATGTAGGCAAAGCACTCACGCACATAAAATAATGATTGTAAAGAATATTTAGGAAAGAAGTTGGAAATAAATGTCCCATGAAGGCAAGGGATGGCTTTAGGCAGGTCGTATGGCTTCTGTAAAGGGAACTCCAAGTTAAGAATGGCTTAGAAGAAGCCAGGGTATCCAGAAAGCAGCCAGGAGTGCAGTGTGTAGCACCCAGGGATGCAGAAGGTGTATGTGGCAAGCTGAGTCTCCTTCACTTAGGTCTCTTAAGTCAGTAACTCAGAACATATGGCCTCAGGCCTGACCCCTGTCAGGCTCCTTCCCTCTTCCGTGGCTAAGCTGTCCACACTGCTGCTCCACACAATGACCAGACAACCCTAGTCCCAGTTACTGTCACCGACCCCATAGCCTGACTGTGGCACTCAGAACATCCAACAGCCACCACAAGCGAACTCGATCTTTACCCAAGAGCACTCTGAGTATGAGATTGGGAAGGCATTAGAAGTACTGGAAATGGCTAATGGCGGTTGTAAAGCATGAGGTGTTGAAAGACATTCTTACATCCAAAATGTTAAAAAAAAAAAAAAACCCAAAAACAACAAAACAAAACACTATACAATATTATAAATGCATTGACCCTAAAATGTTAACATTTTAGCTGTTTGATTCTCTGGAGTACTAGGCCCCTCCTATTATTGATGATTTCAGTGACTAGGATAGCACTAATATTTTGACTGTGTTTTACATTTTATACTGTGCAAGAGAATCAAGCCTCGGATATCACCAGCTGATCCGAGAGGGATTCTGGAGTCTCCACCCTGATTGCCCTCTTCTTTCAGGAAGAATTCTTTCTCCTGGAGGAGAAGCTGTATTGATTTACAAAATCAAAGGCCGAGGTGAGGAGACTGTTGAAAAGAAGAAAAAAAAATAAGCCACAGAGATTTGGGGTTGGAACATCAAACCAACTTTTCATGATTTCAAGTTGAGTAGTCATTCTGTGTGTTGTTGGTTTTTTTTTTTAATGGGGCATTTGAAACATAATTTAAAAAGAAATTTTAAGGATTTGTTTGGGTATATATACACATACATACATAGATGTGTATGTGTACATGGATGCAGTTATTTATGTGGCCAGAAGAGGGCGATAGATCTCCTGGTTGTGGAATTATCAGTTGGTTGTGAGCTAGACAACGTGGCCCGGAACTTGGGTCCTCTGAAA